>CM075030.1:11303658-11332568 GCA_037576675.1 Pangasius sanitwongsei | reverse complement strand
GTGCGTGCGTGTGTGTGCGTGTTGTTTTGTTTCCCCTTCCGCAGATGCTCCGCGCCGTCATGCTGCTGGTGTGTGTGTGCGCGGCGGTGATCACCGGAGCAGCCGCCCGCCAGGACAACGGCAATTTCCTGGACGACAAATGGCTGACGGCTCGATGGGACAAATTTCGTGACGTGAGTTGCGCTTTTTTTTTTTTTTTTTTTTACGACTCTTAACAGCCCCGGGGTTTGCTGGCTATTCGTGTGCTCGTGTGCTCTCGCGCGTGTGTGTGTGTGTGTGTGTGTATTCATGCGCGCGTGTGCATTCGTGCGCGAGCGCGTGTATGTTTGTGTTTTCTACGTCATGCTGTGAGAAAGCATAATGAGGCTAATTTCACCCTCTAATTCCGCCATGTAGGCTTTAAACCCGCTGAGGTAATTAGTTAACTGGCTAGTTAATGGCATTAACACCTACCACTGCGATTTATTTCCTCTAAATATCCTGTTAGACGATAAGATGTTTGGCAGCCATGAACCTAAAGCTGAGGTGACGTTAGGCTATGTTGTTTAGATACAGTAGCTTATTTAATACACTAATAAGTACGTTTTTGTCCTACTCATTACCTTATAATTTTCCTAATAGTTTACTTTTAATTGAGTTTTGAAGAGTTTCTGAGTTAATATTGTTTTATAAAGTACATATAAAGAAAAATATACATAATTATGTCCTCTCACATGCTAACAAATGGGTGCTTTCACAACTGAGGTGCCATTGGTGCCCCACTGATACATATATATATATATATATATATATATATATATATATATATATATATACATACATATATATATACACACACAAAATACACAAAAAGACATATTAAACACTGGTTAACTCCTTTTACAATAATGTTTCAGACAAATAGCTTAAAACATTAAAAAAACCTCTAACTCATTTAGAAAACCTTTTTTTTTAAAGGTGTGAATCCATTTAACATCTCATACTTGAAACATCCTTTTCCAAGAGTCATCCATTGTAGGTTATGAAAAATGTACATTTTAGTTCCACAGCATTCACTCAAACCTGTTACCTGAAAACACTCACCCCTGTGAAGTATTTGGAATATTCCACAAAACACAGGAAGTTGCATCATCTGAATTTTCTGAAGATCATGGGAAGAAGAAGTGCAGTCTATCATTTTCTTCATTTTCAATGATATTGTGATATAGACTAACAAGAAAGTAGAACAGTGTTATACAGTATAGCCTGAAGTAAAGTAAATTATTAATAATAAAAAAAAAAGAGTAAATTATTAGAATATCCTTAATGGCCTTACACATTAGCATAGTTAACTACATTTTGTGTATTTGCTATTTCTGTGCAAGAAAAAACATTATTTCAACCCTGATACTCATTTAAGAACAACATGCAGCCTGTCAACAAAGAAATCTTTTTTTTTTTTTTTAAAGATATTGTTGCCTGAGGTGGATTTTTTTCAGCCATTCAGTTTTTGAATTTTAAAAATGATTTAAAAATGAAGATTTACAATTGTTAAATGGCATCACAGTCATGGAATCACCCATCTAAGGGTTGTATCTTGGAAATGTCTTACACACTTCTGTCTACATACATGACATTTGCAGAAATGTTGCCTTCATGAATTATCATATAGTTACACAAAACTTTCCTTCAATATGCAGTTACAATTCGGAAATATGGGAAACAATGCAGTCTTCCTGTGCTTATTGAAGAGTTATATTTACCTTGCAAAGTCATAATTGCAAAGTCTTTGTTTTAAAGTGGATTGATAACATTAATTAGTTAGCTAGTGTTTTGTGTGTTTTGTGGTATGTCTGAAACATAAAATGCTGCCTTAAGGCTGTATTCAGAGGCATGTCCAAATTAAATGTCTGTATAAAATGTAAAATATAATGTATAATGTAAATTATAAATCTTTGGTAAAACTATCCAAAAGGTTGCTTTCCTTGCTAAATCTAGGCTTTCCTAGATAATTCTATGAATCTAAAGGCTTTGTAAGCCATATTTTACCCTGATAAATCCCTGCCTAATTTACAGCCAATATCATTTACATTGGTTTTTGTGGTAATGAGATTTCCCGCAGTTTCATATTTAATTCTGATGATTCACCTAATTTTATTTTAGAGCTGCAAAGAAAGGTTTCAGTTCTCCCTAGATAGAGAGATAATCTGCTATCAGCTATTTGAAATTCTGCACTAAGGAGTTTTCAACTGCTTTATCCATATTAGACACCATATTAGATATAGCATATAAAAAGATATTGACTGCACAAGCACATTTTAAATCATATATAGTATAGAAAAGAGAGAGGTCCCCGGTGGTACCCCATACATCATAGTTTTAGGCTCTGACAAAGTCCTATTTAGGTTATATCAACTTCCTGGGTGTGACTAGTTAAATACGACTGAACCCACTTTATTGTTATCCCTCAAAAACCCATGGCCTTAAGCTTAGTTTATAAGATTTTGTGATCTACTGCACAGTATCAAGTGCTTTCTGCAAATCCAACAAAATCATAATGCAAATTTTCCCATCATCCACTTCAGTTCTTATAAAATATGTTTAATACAAGTTGCAAGTATCTGTGGAATGGGCTTTTCTAAAACCAGACTATAGTTCATACAGAAGACCCGTCTCTATAATGTGTAATTACTGTGATCAAGACTGCCATTGTCAAGTCCAAGACAAGTTGAAGACCAGGACTAGCCAAGATCGAGTCAAGACCCAGTCTTAAGGGAGTCGAGGCCAAGTCCATATCGAGTCCAAATGAAAGCGAGACCAAGTAAAGATCCAAGTAAAGAAAACCATCAAATCTTTTTAGAGGCCAAGCGTTTATTTCAATTTCATATATGCCAGACAAAATTTGCAATTAGGCTAAAAGATATTTGGTTGTTGCGGACAAGGTAGTTTCTCACCCTGCCATTGGTAAACAAAATGTCAGTGCCTGGTCTTAAATCATTGTTTGAACATGAACCAATTATACAAGTTCTCTCAACTAGTCGGCATCATTCACACATTGTGCCATTGATTAGGCTGTTTTCTGGAAGGAGAAATTATTTCTTGTCCCACACATTATTTTTACAAACTTTCGGTAGATACCAAGACCATATTTATGGAGACCAATGCCCAAGACTCAGACAAGTCCAAGTACAAATGCCAATAATTTTGAGACAAGTTAGTTCCTGTTGTCACTAACATTATAAACGTATAAAGTATAAACAGCTGTTCACTCTCCAACCACTTTTTTTTCTCTCTCTCCAAGTTAGTAAGACCAAAAAAGAAGTCCTGAAGACTTTCCTGTGGTGGAAAACCTACTTACTGTTACAAAGCGCTGACACTGGAGACTCCTTCCATAAATGTTAAATAAATGTCTCCTTTCAGAAAACTTCAAAATATCAACAATTACATATATTTGGTAAATAACATGCTTTTAACTAGCCAAGAGAGATAAGAATGTAACCTTGAATGAATAAGCACAAAATTACCAAATAAGCCAATAAAGGTTTTCAGTCCCCCAGGTGGGAAAATGGTAGACCACCAAATTTGTAGTAATATCTTTTCATACCCAAGATATTTCACAAAGAAATAAAACTGTGTATAAATTAGCTCAAAGTCTTGATTCAGTCCTGAATCTGAATATCTGTCTAAAATCAAATTCATTTTAATAATTGGAATACCCTGCTGGGTAGCAAGGGAATTGAGGATGCAAGAGTCAGGCTTTGGAGTGTGATGCTGTTGTTGTAATTTATTTTCCTCTGGGTGCATTTCAGTGCTTTGGCAATAAATGATGACTCATAAGAATAAAACAAAAGACACACACAGAAGTTCACTTATTGTTGGTCTGTTCATGGTCGAGGTCAATGACACCTCTGTATCCACTCTCAAAAAAACCTCACTGTTTCACAAACAGCATATAAATAGGTGTAACTACTCACTCATTACCTGCTCATTCTCTGCGGCTGAAATGGGAAAAAAAATTGTGAAGGTTTAAACAATCCTTATAGAATAACAGACTGATCTGATTAGTAATATTCACTTGACACAACTTGGATGACTGATGCGATTTTCATTGGATTGTTTGGTTGTCACCTTTACATGTATCAGTTTTTATACCAGAACAAAAAATAAATGACCAAATGTCTAGTTTTGAGACTGATTACCCTGACTTTGTATAAATTCATAAATTAGTGCTAAGACTATGTGTGACGGTCTGAGAAAACCTTTCTGATGGTGAAATTTTGACATTTTATGCTATATATATAGTTCTGAAAATGACAGTTTTTCCTTGAACTGAAATGTTTCTCTTCTAGCATTAAATCTGATTATCTCCAAAAGTGAAAAAGTTCATTTAAATTAAATTTGATTCCAATTTTTTTGTCAGAATTTGACAGAATTCAGCCCCAGTGACATCCAAAGGGTTTTCACAGAATGCCACACAAATTTATAGTAAATAATAGGTTACATTTTAGTATGAGGATATTTGGTACTCGTCTATACTGATACCGAAACTGATACAGACATGAGTAGTCTGCTCAGTGTTAAGCAGTCACGGGCTTCATGGAACATTTGGTTTAGCTTTGTTTGTGTTGCACTGCTGCAGTGTTGTGCTAGCAATGAACTCCTCATGCTGTTTTATTTTTAAGAATTATGGATGTTATTTATAGAGTACGTTTAATATAAAGCGCAAAGTCGGCCGACCTGAGCATGCAGAGCAGTATCAGTGAGCGTTGTCATTCAAATGCTGTGAATCCTGAACAGAATGTATGTATACACATACAGAGAGTATGTGTATCTCAGTGCTCGCAGAAGTGAAGTGCTCAAAAGTACGACATTTGCTCCATCCTCTTTGCACTCATTTTTAACATTCCTACCAGTATGTCATGCAACCATGCACAGTGTTCCCTTTTCTACCTACTCTTCTTTGTATCTTTGTACACCTGTGTCTTCTTGATTGTTGTTAGGATGAATTCTAGCATGAATTCTTTTTTCGTATGTACTAGTGCTTAGGTTTCAGCCATTATCTCTGATTTGGAAAATAGACAAGGAAGTATATACTCTTGAAAATGAGATTATCAGAAATGAGCATTATAAAGGACAAAAGCATCCATTTATATGTATTTTTATTTTTTTGACAAAACTTGTTCCAGTAACTGGATATTCAACATCGACTGCTTGCAGTCAGATGACTTTTAATGGCAGTGAACCTAGCGCCTGATGATATCTCCTGTTCCAGAGGACTTTCATTTCCGTTTCTGGGTGTGTGTGTGCGTGTGTGTTTGTAGTAATGAGGTGTATATAGTGTTTGCAGTTTGGACTATCAGATAGGCGGTGTGCTACGGTATTTCCAGGAAAAGCCAAATCACCCAATACTGTCTCACTAAATTTGCGCTGGAAGTGGGCCAAGAAAGCTCTCAATCTTTCTCTCTCTCTGTCCCTTGTTCCTCCTCTCTCCCTTTCTCTGTATCTGTTTGCAGCATTGCCAGAACTTTCTAAGAGCAAACGACCTTTAACATATGTTCCAATACATTCTTTGATTAATCAATATCTTCTCTTATATCTTTCTCTCTCTCTCTCTCTCTCTCTCTCTGTCTGTCTCTCTCTCTTAAAGATCACATTAAAGATTAGCTGAGCCTCTCCATGTGACCTTTCAAGGCCAGTCAGTGACAAGATGAAGCTGTATGCGGATTATCATCTCACTAAACATGACATTAATGAGATGCTCGATTTTAAACGAGGCAAAACTGCCTGAATTAATGCAGGCTTTAAACAGCCTGTTCACTTAAAAACTCATTTAAATGACATTTAGAGATTTAACAGCATTTGAGTTTGACATTAAAAGGATAAATACAGGGTGGCGTACAGTCAGCTCCATAATTATTGGCACCCTTGCAGGTAGAACGGGGATATAAAAAATTCACTGAAATTTCACCGAAAATAGGAGAGAAATCTAAAGAAAAAACTTGATTTTTTTTAATAGAATGTGTCATAATTATTGGCACCCTTTAGTAGTTTGCTAGCATAACAGCACTGTCTTCTCCTGTAATGCTTCATGTGATTGTCGAATACAGAATCTCAGTAGAGAATGTCTCCAGATTCTCCAGGGTCCTAAATCCTGTCTTGTGGATTCTGCACTTCATCTCACCTCACAAGTTTTCTATAGTGTTTAGGTCATAGGATTGGATTGGCTATGTCAAACATTTGATTCTGTTGTCATTGGGTGGATTTAGACAGATGTTTTGGACTGTTGGAAGATCCACCCAGTTGTTACTTCTTAGCAGAGGCAGCCAGATTTTCATTTAAAATCTCCCGGCACTTCATGGAGTCCATGATTCGATGTGTCCTAATAAGGGTCCTAGAGTCTTTGGAGGAAAAACAGCCCCACAGCATTACAGATCCTCCACCATACTCCACACCAGTTGGGATTCGGTTCTTTGCTGTATAACCATTCTTCTTTTTATTTATGCCAAGCTTTATTTTTGTCTCATAGGACCATTGAACCTGGTTCCAGTCCAAGTTCCAAGTAGCATCTAGTGAACTCCAGGCACCTATGTTTGTGGTTAGAGGCATGAAAAGGCTTTTTTTCTGGCATCCCCTCCAAGTAGTTTATTGGCATTGAGGTTGCGTCCAATGATACGCAGATTTGGAGATTTGGAGATGTGGTGACGCCTATCATTTGCAAATTTCCTGCCATGGTCCTTGGAGGTACGTTTGCCTCTCTGACTTCCTCCTCATTGTGTGTGCGCCAGGGCAAAACACACTTACATCTTCTTCCAGGCAGATTCATTACAGGTTGTTTTAAACTTGATCTTAATTATTTCCTTAGCAGTGGATATGGGCTTTTTCACATACTGTATGTAGCTATTTTTATATCCATTGCCTGATTTATGAAAGTCAACACACTTTTGTCTGACGTCAATTGCATATTCTCTAATCTTCGCCAAATAGATGTATGACTAAGGGAATTTGGCCTGTGTGTCACATCGTACTTGTGCCCCAGAGAAATAGGAAGTCATGGATGACCGCTTAGTAGTGAACTGCCAAGTGGTGCAACAGAAAACTGTTTGCCCTTTCTTTGGGAGATTGCAAGTTTGAATCCAGACAATGCCACAGTTATCTCCTGTATGTGTGTAACATCTATACAAAGCCTACAATGTGTGTGGTGAATTCCGGTATGTGTATTCTGTCATAACCCTAGCCACTTTAAGCTTAAACCTATAAGCAGTGAAATCTTTCCCAAGGTCAAAAATGAATGTGTATTAAGTGTGCATGAAATAACAGAAGTGATGCATGTTTTTTTGTATGCGCCTGCATGTGTGTGCATGTGTGTGTGCGTATGCTTTGATCTTTATGTGGTCCCCCTATGTGATGCAGTGGGCAGAAGCTGCATGTCTTATTTTCCCCTTAAAATAAACAAACTCTGAGATGAGGAAGTAACTGCAGTAATTGAAAGTAATTTGACTTGCTCATGTGTGCTGTGACATTGCTAATATTTTCTATGTTGTATGTGGAGGTATGTAGAAACAGGAAGTAAATAGTATTAGATGTTGAGTATAGCACTCACTCATTTCCTCGAGCTGTTTCTCTCTGTCTTTCTTTATCTGTATTTTTTTCTGTCTGCCTGTATCTCTGCTTTTGTGTGTACGCCATTATTTTTGTCTTAATGGAATGCAGGCTGGCAGCCTAATAGATAGATAAAGAGAGAGAGAGAGAGAGAGACAGAGAAATGGATTTATACTGAGACAGCTTTATTGCCAGACCAACAAACAAACCTGGGGGTCATGGGCGGGGGGATTGGGTGGACAACCAGGGACAGACAGTTACTGACAAAGATGGGGTGAACAGAGGGACAGTTAGAATGTGAGAGAGACACAAAGAGAAAGACAGCGATCAAGAGAGACAGAGAAACAGAAAAACAGGATAGAGGGGGAAAAAGGTTAGAGAAACAGACATAGAGAAAAACAGCTATACAGGGAACAGATTAGAGAGCAACAGAGAGTGAGACAGGGAGAGTCAGAAGGTGAGAGACACAGGGGGAAAAAGAGGGAAAGCGGTGAGAGACAGAGAGAAAGGGAGAGAGTGAGGATGATTTTTAGAGAGAAAGATGGAAAGTGAGAGAAAGACAGCAGGTAAGATGGCCAGAGAGAATACGCAGAGGGAAAGAGACCTACAGAGAAAGCCAGAGGATGAGAGGGTGAAAAGGATAGAGGGTGAAAGACAAACAGAAAGACAGAGGGTGATAGACAGGCATAGAGAACGACAGAGTGAGAGATACCTGCAGGGAGAGAGTGCAACAGACAGACAGAAGGTGAGAGAGAAAGAGAGTGAGAAAGGCAGAGAGAAGACAGAGGGTGAGGGAGGCAGACAGAAAAAAGGGTGAGAGACAAACAGAAAGACAGAGTGTGAGAGATACAGAAAGATAGAAGGACAGAGGTTAAGGGACAGAGAGATAGACAAAAAGAGGGTGAGAGTCAGCCAGAGAGAAAGACAGGGTGAGAGAGGCAGACAGGGAGAAAGACAGGGTGAGAGAGGCTGAAAGACAGACAGCGCATGAGGGACACACGCAGAGATAAAGAGAGAGAGTGAAAGAGACATGCAGAAAGAAAGACAGAGGGTGAGAGAGGCAGACAGAAAGTGAAAGACAAACAGAAGGTGAGACATAGAGAAAGATAGAGAGTGAGACAGATGGACAGAGAGAAAGACAGGGGATTAGACAGCCAGAAAGGAAGATAGAGTTTAAGAGAGACAGACAGAGAGAAAGACAGGGGATTAGACCGTCAGAGAGGAAGACAGAGAGGACGGTGAGAAACAGACACTGATTCACATTCAGACACACTTAGGAGTGTAAATGCTGTACATATATTAAAAGTGTGTGTTGTGTGAATTGCCAAGCATCTTCCCTCTCTCACATCATCTCACACACAGTTTGTAGAATGAATTGATGCTTGTCATGCTCCCTGCTTGTCTTTTATTTAGTGCACCACTTCTAGAAAGTTCTTCAAAGAAAGGATCAATCATGTCTGTTTTGAATGTGTTATTAAAGTGCTCATAAAAAGCATAATGCAATGATAATTTACAGTGCTGAGACTGAAATAATCCTCAGGGGTGTGTGTGTATGTGTGTGTGTGTGCGTGTGTTCTGTTCCATTAGGATAAAGTGTCCTGTCTGCAAGGCAGGTTAAACAAATCAACCCATCCTTTCACTCTCTCTCTCTCTCTCTCTCTCTCTCTCTCTCTCTCTCTCATGTAATGAGTGCACTTCAACACTTCAAGGTTATTGCTCGGTGTTATTTCCAGTCAGATGTAGCAACATTGAAGCAGTGTTGCCATATTTAGAGACTCTCTTTGTAGTTTGTGCTTCCCATTGCATTGTTAACTCACACAGAGCTTGATAATTCAATAAAACTGAATGCTTTTTCAAAAATAAAACGCAGAGACTATGGGCCATATTCAGAGTTTTCAACTCAAGTCAGAAACTTATGCCAATATGTACACTGTAAATCGGTACTTAAGTAGATTTTCTGGGCTTCCCTTTCAGATTATGCAAATCGCCTGCGTGTTGTTCAGGCCTACAAGGTTGCTAGGCTTCTCTTAAGTAGAAGTGTCTGAGACAAGGGTTTTCAATAAAAGTGAAAAATCCGGGATAGAAAATGTGGGCTGAAGAAGGAAATCACCTTTTTCCTGTGCTGTTAAAGCAGCTTTGAGAATAGCACTTGATCCAGCACATCCTATTATTTTGCATTTTATTTTCTCTTTAGTGCTAGTGCTGGCAGTTATTCGTACGCACAATGTAAAGAAGCTATTAGTTAGTAAATTGTGGTCATGAAACCGTGAAGTTTGCACGGGATGTAGGCTATTTCATCACGCTCCTAATTTCCTAATTTCACTAGTTTGATTTGTCTTCTTCAAAGTCTGATAACTTACTCAATAGGTTTCCCTGTTTTATGCTTTAAAACTTAAAATCTGGTTAATTTATTATATGTACTGTATAAGCTACACTGAAAAAAAAGGAATATGTGGTTGGTCAAATTTAAGTGAACGTATTACATATAGTTTACACAAAAAAACACGAATTCACTGCTTATGCTAAATTTAATTTCAACAAGTTTCTAATTACTACTGAATTATGCTGTTAGATTTGATTCAGGGAATTGTAACTCAATTCAAACCAATGTCTGTATCGGAATTAAGTACGTTCAATGAGCGTTTCCTTTTCGGTGTAGGGCGTACTTGTTAATGTAATCATTAACATTAAATATTTATTTCAAACAAAACAGCACGTGTTTTTGGCCTTACTTTCATATCAACATACTTAAAAGCAAAGGTGATTTGTGTTTCCCATCTTTGCACTCAGCAGATGGATTGAAATCATCAATCTTATCTCTTGCATCTTGTTCAGAGGGCAAAATTGGGTAATATCCTGGTTTTTTTTTTTTTTTTTTCAATTTAAATCTTACCGTCTGAAAATTTAAGTGCTGCACACCAATGACTACTTACTCTGAAAGGAATTTTATGAAAGAATACATTTTAAATGTTTATAAATATGATTATCATGACAACCATCCAATTTTATATATATATATATATATATATATATATATATATATATATATATATATATTATATATAAACACAAACAAATAGTCACACTTTTTTTAAGAAGAGGACTGCCTGGAATACTTGAATATAGCTTCTTGAATATTTGAATATATCATGTTTATTAGATTATTAATTGCCCCTTACTGCCCTAGTTTGTAATATAACCTAATATAACTTGAATGAATGGTGAAACCATTTGTGATGCCCAGATTGAGGCACTGTCTGACACATGACACCTCTTCAATAGTCTTTAAAAACAAGACAGTTTTGCTTAGAAGTTGCTGAAATTTTGAACACTTAATAGAGATGTTTGCCCGTACCCACATGAGAACAGAACAAACAATAGTGGTAAAATACAGGAAGACAGAGTTACCACTGGCAAGTCCAAAGGCAATGAGCAGGAAATCAACACAAACGTGTGGCACGCGACACAAACATAGTCGTGAAACACGGGGGTAACATGCAAAGTCAGGTCCATAAATATTTGGACATGCAAACTTACTCTTAAATTAAAGCTGAAGCACTTAATAATATCAGGTGAATGGTGTAGGAACTCCAGCACTTAAAAAAGAGGGACCAAAAGTCATTGGACAAACTAAATTAAATTGTTATTTTTAATTCTTGGTTGCAAATCCTTTGCTGGAGCCCACAGACATCAGCAGACACTGGGTTTCTTCCCTGGTGATGCTCTGCCAGGCTGTTCCTGCAGCCGTCTCCAGTTCCTGCTTGTGCTTAGGGGTTTTTGCCTTTAGTTTTTTTGGGTTTTTTTTTTTCCCTTCAGCAAATGAAATGCATGCTCAATTAAATTCTAGTCAGGTGATAGACTTGGCAGTTGCAGAACATTCCACTTCTTTGCCTTTACAAAAGTATTAAGAGGGCAGGATCTGAAGCAGGAGATGGCAAATAGGAACTGAAGACACAGCATCGCAAACATTTAATTAACATCAGCTCAATATCACAAGACGTAGAATCAGCTTAAAAAAAAAAAAAAAAAAGAATTGTAAACGTAAAGCAAATACCTATACTAACTTAAAATCAACACGAGTTTAACTTGTAAAACTCGTAAAACTCACCACCAACTTACAAAAGAGCACAATGCTTTTAAAAAAAAAAAGTTAAACTAAATCAATTTAAAGACATAAAGAGCAGAAATGATGCATGTGTAGGATTTATGGTTCCTGAAATTGATTCCACTGCAAAGATGCTTTGAGGCAAAATGCTTTCTTACTAAAATCAATGCCGTTCCGTTTCAAGGAAAACATTAATACAGGATCGCATCGCTCATATTGCTTATTGGTCGTGAAACATTTGTAATAAGTCTCTATAAATAAATTACGGGAAGTACTGCTGCCTCAGCATAAAGATATCAGATTCGGCCTGAAACAAACATCACAGTAATGTGCATGGAGTGCGTTATAAATAATAAATCACAGAACACAGTGAGGCTGAATTGAAAAGCGTATGAGCAATCTGAAAATGACATCTCCACAATTCAGTATAGATTGATTAAGGATGATCGAGTAGTTACAGGACTCAAGACTAACTTTTTTTTACACAGAACTGTCCAAAAAGTGTCCAGAAACCTTGTGTCAGCCATTTTGAAGTGAATTTGAAGAAGAAAAATTGGCTGTCACGAATATTACTTTTTTCTTTTTTTTTTTTTTTTTTTTTTTTACAGTTTGTGACCTTGGTATTATATACAGGTTTATACCACAGTGATGTGAAATTCTTGATTCTGATTGGTCAGAAGGTGTTAAATTTCTATAACCTAAATGTTTAATGTAACTATAAACTTGGTAATGTTTATAATGTGTAAAAAAGTATGACACGCCATTATTTAGAAAGTAAAATGACTTTAGCTTTGCAGCATTCCTGAACTTGTTAGTGGATAATTAATAATAAATAAATAACTCACAACCAGCTTCTGGTATTTTTTTTTTCCGATATAATGACGTTACTTGTACACGATATGCATTATGTATGTCTGGACACGCCCCTTTTTTTCCCCTGATTGCTGATACTATCGTCAATCAGGGATCGTTAGGGGGTGCGATTGGGTAATTACACACAATCTCATAAGCCTATCCTCTACTTTATTGACAGCTGTCAGACCTCAAGTGTTTAGCAGTCTTTATCGGTCTCTAAAACCTTGTGACAGACAAGAAGAAGTGAAAACACGTCTGTCTTATGCTGTCAGACGGCCAGCTGAGCAATCCTGCTATTCTATTTCAATGTCTCTCTCGCCCAGCGTGTGTGTGCGTTTCTCTCAGCATGTGGAATGGCATATGGAGCGATCAGAAATGAGAGGAATATCACTCAGTGTCAGAATCAGTTAAATATGTTCGCAAGTGTAAGCTAATTAACAGGCGTGATCGGAGATGCAGCTTGTGTGGAAGTGAATGTATCAGTTACTGATGTACTGCGTGTGTATCCCACTAACGCTCGTCTTTTATTTGTTTCTCTCTTAACGCTTCCTATACTATCAGGAGGTAGAGGTTTGTATAAATTGTGCTTTGCTTTGTAATATGAAATATGTAAGATGCAAGGAATTAATACTGAACACCACCATTACAGTGCATTACTTATTTCACCTAATATTGATGTGTGTTTCAGGAGCCTGGATCATGGAACCCTGGGAAGCCGCTCGATCAAGGTGCATGAGACAAACTCAATGTCTAAAATGATATATTTCTAAAATATATCCTATAAGAGATTATCATGGCTACACAAAAGCATCATTTAATGCAATTTGTCAAAGGCTTACCATTAGTATGATTTATAATATTTTAACAAGCATACTTTCAAGGAGGTATTATCTCCAAGTGGCTTTTAACCAATCAGATTTTGCCCTGGATTTAAGCTGCACCCATTAGAGAATTGTCACCTTCTCCACATAAAAACTGACAGCAACTCATAAAATGCATTCCTTTGGATGAATTGGCAGCTTTTGAAATTGCTGAACTGAGAGCGCGCAGCATGGAAGCTCATGTCCATCGATAGAGCTATCCTCCGAATAGCGTCTTGGCTGTTTTGCCACCGTGTTCAACTCCGAAAATGAGTTTAGCATTCCACGTTTGCCGCTCTCAACTAGTGACGTGCAAAACCCTAGTGGACAAGCACCCATTTGCACAGCTGGTCATGCCTAGTGACTGTATTAGTCAACTTCTAATTAGTGTTGTTTAGTTTGAACACTGATTGTGTGACATCACTTTATTCCTGTGTCCCCCGAAATCAAGCATCAATCTAAGGCTATTAGATTGAAGAGGAATCACACTCATGCATGCAGTATCACAGATATATACACACACACGCATACACACACGCGCACACACTCACACACACGCACACGCACACACACACAGGCACTAAAACAATGAAATTAAAAGGTGATGAGGAGATTATTGAATAAGCTGCTGAAGCCAGTGCTGGATTTTGCTAAGACTCTTAACTGCGAGGTCAGAGACTATTCGAAGTGTGTGTGCGAGTGTGTGTGTATGTGTGTGTGTGTGTGTGTTAGGCTTGTATCATTTTAAAGAAATGTTGTCTCTTCTCACAATATGTTCACTAACACATGAACCGTCTGTTCAACAGTTATTACTTTGAAAAGTGTGTGAATCAAATTATCTTTGATGTTATCACTTTTCCTTCTTTTGTGTGTGTGTGTGTGTGTGTGTGTGTGTGTGTTAGCTCTGGATCCTGCCAAAGACCCCTGCTTAAAGGTTAAATGTGGTCGACACAAGCAGTGTGTGTCTGAAGACTACAAAACGCCGACCTGCGTTAGCCAGACGAGGTAATTATCACCGTTTCCACACTTAAACCCAAGCTATAGGTCACAGTGGATTTGAACCAGAATTAGCTCTCAGTTTTCCAACAGAGAACACACCAAATGTCCAGATCATATGGCTCACTGTTATTCCCAGTGCTTTGTTCTCACAGTGTCTAAAAGTAGAACTCTCGTATAGAGTGAAAATGGTTCTCTTACTAAATATTACTACATTTATTGTATTAAACATGGGTTAAGTCATGTTCTTTGTCTAATCCTGAGCTTTATCAAATGAATGCAGATCTATAAACACGGTTATATGTATCATTATAAATGTCCCCAAGAATGTATAAGATTAAATCCTCAATAACAATCTTGGACTTTGCAGCAGCTTTGGGCTCGGTCATAACACACCAACGTCGAACAACTAGCACCAACCAAGACTGAATCATTAGCACGTCTCATTGCTTTAAGTCTTTAGTGAAAATTGACTGCAGGCACTTTGCAGGAATGGAAATAGTTCTCCATAGCAGGAGTTAGCAGTAATGTGTTTGTGTATTACTCTACTAAATGCTATATCAGGTACATGGACATAGCCAAACAAAATAGCCTCGATACCATTGCCAAGGTCTGCTCACAGTTTAAACAATCTCCTGGTCTGTATTTTGTTGAAAAAAAATACCTAGCTACAGCAGAAATGTTGTTTGCTTGTTATGCTCGCTTTCATTTCTCTTCTCCTGGACTGTTTTTGCTCGGCTGAGCAGTCAATTGGAGAGCTATGTCTATTGCCAGGCTCCGATGCCAATTAAACATGTTCAGTAGGAGCTGACAGGGACTGACTAGTGGGAATCAGGACTGCCAGGTCTGTTAGACAAACACAGCCCGGTGTCTGTTTGAGATGTTCCCAAAGACAAACCCAGTGATCAACACAATCAGTCCAATTCCAAAATGTCTAAATCTGACTCCACCAACACCTGTAAGTCTGAAATCAGGACTTTTTTTTTACTATCATTACCAAATACATTGTAATATTTACGGTAAATTTCTACATGTCTAAATCAAGCCGTTTTTCCTAACAAGGTCCTAAAATGGCCGCGTATTATAACTTGTCATAAATGAAGAATAACTGAGAAGGATTAAGCCAGTGCACTGATGCAAATGCACATGTGTACAGAAAAGCTACTATTTTTTAAATTCATCTTCATTCACTGGCGTTACCTTAATTCTACTGATCCACCATTTTACCTGGTAATATTCACTACATTTCAGTCGTAACATAGCATCGATATTTCAGCTTAACGGTTTCACACGCAAGACTGTGACTCTATTATATAACAAAAATGTCCAACCTTCGTATTGCAAGTCAGAAGTCAAAAGCAGACCTGGCCACACTTGCCAAAGGTGCAGGACACGCTACAAAACACACAGGCAATGGATTAGAAAATCAGCTGGCAGGGTGTGTATCGGATAACAGTGACAATGGCTTGGGAAATGCATCACATGGTGAATTTTTTGACATTTTCTACTATGTGTAGTTCTGAAAAATACAAACTTTCCTGGTTTAAAATATGTACAAGTTCAAGTAAAGTTCTAGCAATTTAAAATCTGGAAATGGAGAACTTTGCATTTGAAAGACCGTAATGGAGTAACAGGAGCATCGCGGACATTTTGACAGCTGGTATCCAAAAACTTGATCAAAACCTGGCATTCACTGTGAGAAAAACACACTTAGCTAGCAAGGTTTTAAACCTTTTTAGTCTCACTGACCGTTTTCACTGCTGAGTTTGTTAAACTGGCTCTGTTTCAGACAGAAAACCAAAGCAAGGTTAGCGTAAATAAAAACATTTCCATGTATTTTTGGGGGAAATATATTTATAATTGCTTAAAGTTGACGTCTCGGAGGAATAAAATGACCTGATTTTGGTCATTTTCGTTTGTCAAACGTGTATGTTTCATTTATTTGAAATAATTTTCCCCTACTTCAGTATTTTGCCTAGACTCATGACAAATAAGTCCATTCAGTTCCAGGTTGTAACACTACAAAATGTGGAAATGTTCAAGGACAGAAAGCTCAGATCTCTGTGCATAAATTTACAGTTCAAGTTAAGGTGCAATATAAAGCACAAAAAAAAACCCTGCTTATTGCTCATCCTGAAAAATAGGCCAATGGAGGATGACACGTTATACTCCCAAGGTCTGATTAACACCAGAACCGTTTTGCCGGTTCTAACATGCTGTAAAAGCGCATTAAGGCTGGGACATTTTTGCGTTTGAACATTACAGGTTGAATACGTTTGGCGAAGTGGAACCCTGTGTACAGCAGAGGACTGTAGCACCTCTGATTAGCATACATTATCTTTAAGAGAATGTGATGAGAGAGAAAAGATGGGCTTCATTTGACGATGTGTGATTATGTGCTCTGGAAGACAATAAGAGCAGCGCTACATCTTCTGCGGACAAAAGAGCATGTTATTTCTAAAAGAGAAATACAGTAATCTCCAAACAAGTGGGCTCTGACATGAACAAAACAGCCTTAACTGTAACGAAGGCTCCGGGGTTTTAAGGTGTCGTTCAAGTTTTGAATCACAGTAGAGGCGTGTCCCCATTGTGGTGCCGAAGATTCAGTTCGTGAGGATTGAGATGATTTTTTCTCAAGGACAGTACGACAGCATGAAGTTAAATGCTCTAAACCTTCTGGGTAAGCCATGTTCCAATTCCAGGAGCCTCAATGCACCGAACTAGCGCTGAAATCTCGTTTACAGAGTTATGAGAGAGTCACGAAGTCACCCTGAGGCAATCAAGAAAAAAAAAAATCAAGAATTTAGAGATCAAGCACTACTAATTTAGGAACCATAATTTGTAAATGATTTTATAGGTTGTGACTTGGTCGAATGTGTGTGGTGGCCTGAGAAAACCCTTCACAAGGTGAAATTTTGATATTTTCTATTGTGCAATATATATATATATATATATATATATATATATATATATATATATATATACACGCACACACACACACACAGAAATATGTTTCTTATTTCACAAAATATGTTTCTATTATTATCACAAGCACTTTAACGTCTGATTACTTTTTTTAAATTACAGTTTGATTCAGGGAGCATTATAGATAAGCTCATTTTGTGATACAAAATAAGTTCCACAGATTTGAACCAACAGTATGCAGATTCTTAGAGGAAGGTGTAGAACCCAGCAAGTTTTAGCCGCAGAACCTGCATGGTCAGCTAGCTATCTAGCTAACTCAGTTAATGTTGGTATTTCTATACTGTGACAGATTTGGCTAGTGTTAATAAATTGCAAAGAATATGTCAACATAAATCCTGACTAAGACCTATGACAAATGCAGGCTCATTTCCTAGAAGTAAACTAGCTAGTTAGCTAGCTATTTGGATGATAAAGTGCTTAATAATGTGTTTTTATAGATCTTGGCATTCTGTGACTTTTTTATTCTAATGTTCACTCTGAAGCAACATTTTAAGTTATGGAGCACTAATACTTTGTCATTTCAGCTAGCAAAACTCTAATTTCCATTTACAGCTCAACAAGGATTATTTTTTAGGTTACTTCATATGTAAGTTATCAAAACTGAGACAGGTAGAGTAAAAGAGATCTTATACTATAGCTGAGAGATAAAATGAATATCATATACGTATTTTTTTTTAAGTTGGCTCAGTTTTCTTTTTCTGAATGTATTCTGAAAGTTGCAAGAACATTTCACTTTCATCTTCAACATGAAGAATTAGCAGTATTTTAAACCAGTTACCAATACAGTATAGTAACTTACCATGTAATCCATGTGAAGGAGGTTTATTTACAAAGTCCGAGACAGAATCCAAAACTAGTCAAAACAAGGGAAATAGTCAAACACAGAAATTTCCAAATAGACAAAACAAAAGGCAAATCCAAAGAATAGTCAAACAACAAGGCAAGGGTTTAGCAGACATGGGAATAACAGAATACAAGGCTCACAAATGACATGAAGTTGGCAAGACTTCGCACTGACAGTGTTTCAGCTGGCTTTATATAGTCTGTAAATAATGTAATGTAATCTGACATTAGTTACAATATTAGCTGAAGACTTTCTAATACAAAGACCAGCAAGTACAGTAACCAATCCTGCATTGCACACATACAGAACTTATTACTTTCATCAAGCATATGTAAAGCATATACAGCAAATGTTGCTATCCTCTTCGGGTCTGACTAGTGTGTAAATAGAATGTGACTATTCATTGGACATGGCTGCCTGTTTTGCATATTCATCATAGATGATGTTTGGCCAGCTGATAGAACACCACAAAAGTATTTAAATGATAAAGTTTATATGCTTAACTTATTTTCAAATATAGATATTCCAGATTGAACATAATGCTAAAATTGCCATTAAAAGAGTAAAGAGTAGATACAGATATGCAGATATATTCCTATGCCAAGTGTAATTCTTAAAATAGATTATTTTCAGTTGTTTAGATTTATATATTTAGAGGTACTTTAACACATATACCAAGTTCATGCAAAGAGGCTAGTGTTTACCGAGGCGAAAATGAGGGGAAACTGTCCCGGTTTGCTCCTAAACAGTTGTCAACAGCAATTGTGGCCGCACAAACAGCAACAGGAAGTGTGCCGAGTATGAGCGCACAACATGGCAATAACAAGAGGCTGCTAATGATCTGGTGAAAGAAGGGAATGGGGGAGGAACAAGAGAGGGTGAAATGAAAGAGAAGTTGGACTCTTTTTCTGCCATCTCTTCCACTTTGCTTCACACGCTCTTTTGCTGTAGACTGACGCATCTTGACGCAAAAAAAAAGAGGTTGGAATTAAAATGTTCCATGTTCATCTTCTATTTAACATCATTCAGGCAGAAATAACCTTGCAGCACAAGGGAATGTATTTTGTTTCAGATTCCGAATGACCTGTTTACATGAATCCTAATCTCTATTTACATGCACATTATGATGTCATCCAAAGCAAATATATCCACATTTAAGTCTGTATTCAAAGTACGTCATGTCAATATTCAAGCGGGGAAATATATTCATATTCATACTCAGGTTAAGCAGCTGCTTAAGATTAAAATGGTGATCTATAAATGAGATGATGGCATGCATAAACATCTGAGTTCTAGTCGTAGTTATTACATCAATTGCTGCAAATTTGCTGTAATTTAACAAAATGGCTTCCACCCTCATTATTTTGGTAACGTACAATTAGAGGCAGGATGCAAGTGGGTAATCCAAGAATCATCGTCATAGGTAAATAACAGGCAGACAGCATCAAATGAGTAATATCCATACTACAAACCATGGGGAAAAAGACGAGGGTCAAAACTAGACATAGATAAACTAAGAATACAAGAAATCCGAGGCTCATTAATGCACAATATCATCGGCAAGACTTCGCAATGAGAATAAACAGAACTGGCTGTATAATGACGGACTAATTAAGGACTAAAAACAGAAGAGCTGGATACAATCAGGAAACGTACCAATGACAGGACAGGGGCGGAGACAAAACAAAATCAAAACAACGCAGATGGTCAATATAAACAAAACAAAACGAGAGACAACAACTTAAAAATAGCACTTGATCCAGCACTTCCTATTATTTTCCAACTGATTTTTTTATATCATGCTCCGACAGTAAATTGTGCACACAACATAATGAACATTAAGGTTATGAAGTCATATTGAGTGCACTGGATGTCGGCTGTTTTATCACGTCTTTAATACACTATTTTGCGTGGTCAACTTAAACATGCCCGTGATTTAAATGATAAGCTGACCAAGCACTCATTCCGCTACACTTACAGCTCACTTTAAATAAGTTAATGCATAACTTGGGTCCATTCCTCACAATATTATTCACAATATTCAGTATAGTTTTCTTTCTTTATATATAGCTTTCTCTCATTCACTCTTCTTCTTTTCCTCTCCCTGTCTTTTAGCTTAAAGAGCATGAGTTTCAAGCCTGTGCTGCAGAAGTGTAAGAGATGTCCGCTGGCACATCCTGCACCAGTTTGTGCAACAGACAGACACACTTATTCTACCAAGGTAGCACACACACACACACACACACCTCCTTCTGATATCAATTTCTGTGTGCATGTGTGTGTTTGTCTGTAATTTTCCAAAATATTTTCCAAGATATAATCTAAAGATTAATTTATTACACACAGTGTAGTATACTGTTCCTCTCTCTCTTTCTCTGTGTGTGTGTGTGTGTGTATACGGTAGTGTCAAATGGAGTATCAGGCATGTATCTCTGGAACACAGATTGCAGTGATGTGTCCAGGACAGTGTCCATGTGCGTCAGAAATAAACAGATCTGTGGAGAAGAAAGGTACACACACACACACACACACACAGTTCCTCAAAAAGTAACTATTTTATAATGCTCTATTTCATGCACTCCTACAGTCTCTCTCTCTCTCTCTCACACACACACACACACATCTTTGTACACTACATGATTAATTTAAGGCTTACCATCCAACAAACCGTTCTTATTTTTCTCCCTAAAATCTGCAATCTGTATGCCTTAGAAACTTATTAAAAGTTAAAATCTGACTGTGTGAGTGAAAGAGAGCGAGGGAGATGAATAGTGCAGTTTAAAAATGCATGCTGTGCAACGCCGTTTTCATGGCCTTTCAGACGTACAAAACATCTTCGGGTAATTGTGGCTTTAGTAAATTGTCATTGTGTTTTTGACAGCTTTTATAATGCAGGTTAATGAAAACTTCTAATCACAGACTTGTACATAGTCAGTGAAAAGACTAAGACAGTCAGGAAATTCTGTGCGTGTGTGTTTGTAGAGTGCAGTGATGCTGAACTGAACAAAGTGGCAAGCAGACTGAGAGACTGGAGCAGAGATGTGCACGAGAGCAGCAAGAAGCTCAAGCTGTCCAAACCAGAAATGAGTAAGTTACGATCCACAATCGCACACTGTTCTCTCTTATTTGCACAATAATAAAACAGCCACAGAGAGATTAGGTTAGACGTGATGCTGCAGTAACCAATTACAGCATGGCTTGTTTGATTTATCCATCTCTCTCTCTCTCTCTCTCTCTCTCTGCTCGGGTGTGTAGCAGTGGACATGAACAAAACACCCGTCTGTAAAAGCTCCCTGGGTTGGATGTTCACCAGACTGGACGCGAACTTTGACCTTCACCTGGACCAGTCAGAACTGGCTGGCCTGGGTTCGGAGAAGGACGACGTATGCACAAAGGCCTTCCTCAGGTCATGTGACCTGGGCCGGGACCAGCTCCTCTCCAGCAAAGAGTGGTGCTCTTGCTTCCAGAGACACCAAGGTAAACAAACAAGGGCTGCTTTTTTAAAAAATTGGGTTTGAATTTCACTTAAAATGTAGTATTCAAGCACATCTGAATATTTAGGAATGGTATACTTCCATAGACGGAGAGAACATGTGGCAATACCACTACACTATGTTGCATAAAAAAAATCATAATTTTATTACAAACCTGTGATAGATTCATTTTTATTTATTTACTCAAGGCTATATTTTGTAGTCGTGTAAAAATCCAGCACATTAACAGTCAGCCCTGATCACAAATAGCTTCCTATGCACTATATATGCTCACTGCATAGGGCATAACAGAATTTTACAGATTAAACGTGTAATTGTGAGGAAGTATTGTGTTCATTCAAATATCTTTAACTACATCAAATGGTCATATATCCAAAAAGTTTAGGAAACATGTTTTTTGTTAGGTGACTATAACTAGGCAAAAACATGGAATTTTAAACATATAACTGTGGGGTTTCTTTTGTCTACAAGTATGAAAATATTATGGTAGGCTAGCATATTATTGTTTTTGGCATCCCCGTCAGATTATTTTGGATTTTTGCCGACCACCACTTTTTCCACTGGTGGTCAAAATAATAGACAGAATGGTATGAAGAAGCAAGAAGTGAGGCTGGGGCTGATTTCTTTCTACCCTAGACTGTAGATTCATGAAGTCTATCAGTGACAGTCGTGTCAGCTGATTAGACAAAGTGACACGCCCCCTAGATTTGATCTCCACTTCAGATGGAGATATTTTTCAGCCTGCTTTGCTGACACATCGTAAGAGCAGTGATGTGAAATACAGTTGTGGGTGTGATGAACATGAACAAGGTGGATGATTTACTCTATCATTCTTTTTTTCCCCCCAAAAGGGCTTTTTCAAGGAGAACGTAAAAGTAGATAGACTAAGCACACATCATCCAAATCATCAAAGTACAAATTGCACAAAAGAACAGACGACAGAACCATGTGATATAATGCACTTAATCCCAATAGTTTCATTGTTAAATTGCTGATAGATATTAGATTCTAGACTTCCTATCTAATATCACGGCCAGCCGTCACTTCTTATATTGTTGGTGCTGATTTGAGATTTTGCGTCACTTATTTTAGAGTCTCCCTGCCAGACAGAGATTGTTAACATCTACAAACAGCAAGCTAGGAAGAAATTACTGGGTGAGTGACTCTCTTTCTCTCTCTCTCTTCATTATTACTGCTAAAGAGATATTTTGGGCTCATTTCTGTGCCTTGAACATTAGCAAATCTGCGTAAATCTACGTAAATCGATGTAAATGTCTCCGTTTTCGATCTGACTTTGAGTCAATTTGAGGAAAAACGAAGCTACTCTGTGCATTTAAGGTGTGAAGCTGCTCTTTTTCTCTCGCTCAAGGTCGCAATAGCTGCAGGCATAGAATGAAAAATGAACCAAAAAAACACTAACTATGAATATTACCGTTAGATTTAACAACTTTGTGTGTTTTTGTCATTTAACAAAAACGGATGCTATGCGGCGAGAGTGTGATCTAGCTGGGGGGAGTGTTAGTAGTGGCAGTGGTTGTGTTTCTTGATTTTAAGTAAAGTCTTTATGTGCATGTGTAGGTCAATATGTCCCCTCCTGCGATGAGGACGGCTTCTATAAGCCTCAGCAGTGCCTTGGTAGCAGTGGACAGTGCTGGTGTGTGGATCGCTATGGAAACAAGGTCGCCGGGTCAAGCAAGATGGGCCCGGACGAATGTGGTGGGCATCTTAAAGCACTTCCGTGATACTTTCATTCAATTCTGGACAGAATTATAAAGCATCAGTTGATGAATACAAATAGAAAGATATTTCTCTGTTTTTTCTTCCCACCTTTGAAAAATCTGCCAGTAGGTGGATTGCCTCTAGGTTTTTTATTACCCTAAATTGTCTCTAGGTGTGAAAGTGTGTGTGTGTGTGCATGTTGAACTGTAATGTACTGGTAGTGGTGTGTTCACTTCATTGTTGAAAAACTTAGAAATGACCAAATTCTGGTGCTGTATTTTGTATAGAGTTGATCTGCGTGCAGTTAAAGGGTCACATGATCTCAATATAAATACACCCCTGAACAAGCAGTATCATGAAGTCCAAGGAGCTATCAAACCAAATCCAGGACAAAGTTCTGGAAAAGTGTCAACCAGGGTTTGAACATACGACAGAGTACCATCAGCACGGCCATGCCTCCGCCTAGAAGAGGCTGTCCACCAAAAGTAAGCGACTGGATAAGAAAGGCATTAGTCAAGCAAAGGTGAGGCAAAGAAGAGGCCTTGGGTAACTCCGACGGCCATGAAGAGACCCACAACTCGTTTGGGAGAAGCTACTCACAGGACAACCATAACCTGGACAGCTAGGCTTAATGGAAGATTGGTGAGAAGAAAGTCATCATTGGAACAAGTAGAACTCACTGCCAGTAGCATTACCGGGGATGCCTCTGCCGCACACAAGTGTAGTTCTTATTGTAACTAATTTTATTCCTTTAAAATATTCACTGACCATTGTTAGATATTGGGTGGTGATGTACTTCATCCACAGCAGAACTCCGATTAGAGTGTGAAGACACAGACAGGAAGTGTGTTTACAGCACTTTCTATTAGCTAGTAAGCATGGAGTGCACACAATCACAGAAGCAAGGGGGTCACTACTTCCTACTGCTACACACCATATGCTAAGGACCCCAGAGCTGCCTAAAGACCTGCTTGAGGTTGCCCTTTCACTTGCCTGACTTAAATACTCATTCTAATGGAAAGGGGACGTCTCTACAACCATGTTTGGATTGGTGGTAGCAAGAATAAGTCCATACAAATCCTAAATTTAACCACTTATTTTTGAGATATCACACTAACAAGAATCCCGTACTGACAGACTGACAGATGGACCAATGGCAAAAAATCTAGCCAGAAAATGGGCATTGGGTTCCTGAACATGAACGTGTAAGAAACATCTCTGTATGACGAACAGGAAGGAAGCTATTGGATAAAACCTATTTCAGACATCTGACCTTGCTGTGACCTTGACCCGGATTGGATCGCTTCCAAAATCGAATCGGTTCATCTGCTGGTTACAGTGATAATTCCACCTAAATCCTACAAACATTCAAACATTTGTTCTTGCGATATCGTGCCAACACAAGTCTCAGTCAGAAGGACAGACGCACAGACAACTCGAAACCAAAATTCCTCCACCACCTGGTGGCATGGGCAAAAAACATATGAAATCCCATTTGGAGTTTACCAAACATAACATGTAAGAGACATAGCAAACATAGAAGAGGGTTCTCTGTTCTGATGAGGCCAGGATCCCCACAGTGAAGCATGGTGGTGGGAGCACCGTTTTGTGGGAATGCTTTTCATCAGCAGGAACTGGGAAACTGGTCAGTGCTGAGTGCAAGGTGTATGGAGCCAAATGCAGGGCAATCCTAGGAGGCAAAAGACTTGAGACTTGGGTGGAGCATCCCCTTCCAACGGAAAAATGGCCCTAAGCATTCTGTCGAAGTGACAGTGAAGTGGTTCAAAACCAAGAAGTGAATGTTTCTGAATGTCCCAGTCAAATCCCAGACCTCAGATTTGTGATTGTACTTATGCAAAACACTGAATTGTTAATATTATGAATATGTTACACGTATTACATTAGTAAATGAAACAATTTTGTCACACAAGTTCTTTAATAGATCTGATACTCCGACATTAACAGATGCTTTTGTTTTCCTGGTTCAATTTTTCTCACTTTGCAGAAGCTGATCTAATTCATTCAGATTCTCTTTAAAGTGCCGTTGCGTTAGATTATTAACATGCATGAAACTTTCTGCTGAGTGTGTGTGTACATTTGTGTTTTTTTTTTTTTTTTTTTGCAGCATTGGAGGGTTCTGGAGACTTTGGAAGTGGGGACTCGTCGCTCTCAGACGACGAGGACGACGTCCTGAACGATCAGGAGGATATGGGAGACGACGAAGAATATGATGACGATGACGAAGACGGCGGCTACTTGTCGTAATCATCGTCATGCGTTTTTCTTTTTTTTTTTTTTTTTTCTAAAAGAGGAAGGGGAAACCAAAAGCACGTTTTTAGGCGTCACTTGTAGAAATGAAGTACTAATATTACTAATGGCTTAGAAAAAGGTATATTTCCCTCTCGCTGTGTAACATTTGTATTTAAAAGAAATTAATAGGATTGATTAATACAATGCATCTTATTTTTGCCATTTTGACGTCGTTGAGCATTTTCGAGAGTGAATCTGCTGTATCCCTTTGGGCAGGAAGTAGGAATGTCACACACACACACACACACAATAACATGTTCACATACAGCCATGTGCAAAAAGTCCCACTTTGATTGAGACTCATTAGACTCCCTTTCTGAAAGGAAATGTGAACACACACACACTCACAGAGCTGATGACGTATTTCTAACAGAATTTATTCTAGTTCCATTTTTGTTGGTGTGTGTACTTGTTTACTGTACCTTATGGACATCATTGCACTATTTCTGTTTAAATTACAAATATCGATTAGGTAAGCTCATTAAGGAGGATACAAGATTAGCAAATTTCTACCTAAAGCAGCTCTACTTTTAATGACTTATGATTATCACACATTGTTCTTGAACATTGTTAGCCTAATTGGTATCCACTGCATTTATAGCACACACAGTATATTTACCACAGACAAAAAAAAAACAAACAAAAAAAAACTCATGTATCACAGCAGCTTGCCAACAATTCTAATTATAAATGTATTAATGAACAACATATCATACTTTTTAACCATTTATAGTTACGTTTAATGCACTGGGATGTCTATGACACGAGTACGTTTCTGTAATCACCGAAATTATAGCAGCTGTAAGTGGGCATTCCCTCGCCTATTTTTTTTTGCAGCACTGACACTGGAGACTCCTTCCAGAAAAATTGCAATGTACTTTTATTGCATTCTTCTCTCTCTTTATCACAGTAAAATAATAATTAACATGTAGAAATCGACTCTAATTGAATCGCCAGGGATGCCTCTGCTACTAACAAGACTTTTGACCTTTTGACATTTGACCTTCGTCTAGAAAACAGTTTAATCATTGGCGCAACGCACAAATCAAGTCAATTAACTGAGAGAACTAGCATACTCAACTAATTATTTAATAATGAGTATTGACAATGGCTGCTAAAAGATTTTTTTTTTACCATTGGTAGAGTGAGAAAGGATGTTGTTCACAACAAACAAGCAATTTTTTTGGCGTAATTGCATATTCATAATCGCATATTCTCAAGAGAATTTGCAATTTTGTTTTGGCATATATGAAACTAAAGTTAAGGCTTGTCTCGACCTTGACTGATTGGAACTCCATCTTGACTCATATGAACTCCATCCTGACTCATATGAACTCCATCTTGACTCATTTGAACTCCATCCTGACTCATATGAACTCCATCTTGACTCATTGGAACACAATTTTGACTCATTGGAACTCCATCTTGACTCATTTGAACTCCATCTTGACTCATTTGAACTCCACCTTGACTCATTTGAACTCCATCCTGACTCATATGAACTCCATCTTGACTCATTGGAACTCCATCTTGACTCATTTGAACTCCATCCTGACTCATATGAACTCCATCTTGACTCATTTGAACACAATTTTGACTCATTGGAACTCCATCTTGACTCATTTGAACACAGTTTTGACTCATATGAACTCCATCTTGACTCATTGGAACTCCATCTTGACTCATTTGAACACAATTTTGACTCATATGAACTCCATCTGGACTCACTTGAACACAATCTTGATTTGGCCTTGACCCCCTTTAGGACTCGGTCTTGACTCAATCTTAGCTGAACTTGTCTTGGATTTGACAGTAGCGGTCCTGACTACATTCCTGCTGAAGGACAGGTGTACATATGTTGAATCTGGAAATATGACTCTTTTTTACAGACTCTATGGAAATTTGTATGGCAGAAGCATTTACTTACTGACTAGACATCTCTATATAAGCAAGTTACCAGTAATCAGGTTGTTTTTTTTGTGTGTTTTTTTTCTAGTACAAGAAAAGGTGGATAAATTCTACACATCTCTGCTACTAACACGAACGTTACGGATGTGGTGAATAAAAATTAGGTTAAAAAAAAAAACATTGGAGTACTCCTTTAACACAAAACGTTACGTTACAGACACACTGACTCAGTGGCTGATGAGATACAATTATAATCACACACATACACACACACTCACACAGGCGTCTGTGTTTGTGCTCCGGCTTTTTGGGGGCGACGCCAAACCTGAGCTCAGACTCAGTGGAGCGTTTTGTGTCACTCTCACACACACACACACACACACACACACACACATACACACACACACAGATTTTTGTTATGTGTGATCTGTTAGCTGTCCTGAAATGTACAGTGCCTTTGAGTAGAAGAGAAAGAGACTTCTAGGGAATATTAGCCTACAGTGTTTTTTTTTTTTTCTCTTCACTTCTCTGTACTTCTCCGTGTGCATTTCCGTGGATAGTTTATATTTTGCACCTGACAAAACGTTCAGAAGTTCCAGATGTTCAGTATGGGTATGTCCGTAGTGTCGCTTCACGATCTTTTGAATGAATTCGGAGTTTTATTTAACAGCGTTTTGCATTCACACCCACGTCGGAGCAAAATAGAGAAACTAGAAGGAGAAACTCCTCCTTTATTCCCTTATGCACATCTGTCCAGCTGTTGGTATAGAAGTTCCAAATGCATTTTTTTTTACAGTGTATGTAATATTTGCTGAAATAAAGTTCTATCAACCTGAATTATGTTCATTCTCTGAAGTACTTGTGTGTCCATGTGTGTGTGTGTGTGTGTGTGTGTGGACAGTATTGCATTATGTATAAACACAGTGTAAATATTTTATGCAGTCCCTCATCAGGCTCCTGGAAGATAAGCACACACACACACACACACACACACACACAAGCAGGGGCGTTTGAGGACTCGATTATTTCATCATTACAGCCCAATGGCTTATCTGTCGGTCAGTGTGTGTGTGTGTGTGTTTGTGTCTGTGTTTTGTGTGTGTGTGTGTGTGAAGGATTATGGCTCTTTCGGGCACTTTCATCTCTCAGTGCAATTAAATTACCCCAAAAAAAATGGAAATCAATGACCTGGAAACAGTGCAGTGAGAGCCAGTGGCTAACATGCACACGTACACACATCCTTAAAATGTGTGTGT
>CM075030.1:11262990-11301302 GCA_037576675.1 Pangasius sanitwongsei | reverse complement strand
CTTGGATGGGTTAAATGCAGAGCACAAATTCTGAGTATGGGTCACCATACTTGGCCACAAGTCACTTCACTTCACTACTGCGTGCACTGAAGCAGCACCATATCATGAAGCTCACGCCTTCACACTTCACTGTGGGTAATGGTGTTCATGGGCTCATACACATAACCCTTCTTTCGCTGAGTTATTGCCAAAGATGTTCCAAAAATGTTCCGATTTGTCTAAATGCTTGTGTGCAAATTTTAGGCGTGCATCTCTGTGCTTCTTTGTTAGCAGAGGAATTTTGCACGAGGTGATTGTAGTGCAGCTCACTGGTTATTGTTCTCCATGTAACTGTTGTTCCTGCTGCTTTCAGCTTGTCCTGCAACGCTTTTCAATTGACTGCTGGCTTCAATCTCTTACCTTCCTTATCATTAGTCAGAGAGCTTTGAGCCTGGGGGATTATTTGTGGTTCCATGATCTTTCCACCTTGATACTGTATTATCGAGCCAATTGTAGTGAAAGGTCTTTGCTATGGCTCTGTAGCTCTTTCCATTCGAGTGTTGTTTAACAATCCTGTCCTCCTTCACCTTCGGCAGGATTGCTACTTTTTTTTTTTGCGTGAAATCTTCCCAAACAATGACATCAGGTGCAATTCGACTGAGAATTTTTTTTTTTTTTTTTTTGGTAGCATTTATATCTACTTTCATCTACGCATCTCCTTTCAAAATGAATGTGAGAGATTGTCATGGGAGGATGAACTCTTTGGGAGAAATGCTCTGTCCTTCTTCCTTCTCCTGCTCCCTGTTTCCTCCCATTTTCAAGTGAAAAACATTAGCTTCAATCAATGAGTCTTCCTCACCTTTTGGCAAGTGAGGTGAAGCCCTTTTCTGGTTACATCAGCAATTAACGATTCCATTTAAAAAAAAAAAAAAAATGAAGAGGTCACATGACCAACATAGCTCTTCTTAACCTTCTATTGATTCATGGTTGGCTTTTCATGTCACATTTTGCAGGATTTTTTTTTATCAGTTGATGGTGTGTATTAGAGTGTCTAATATCGGAAATGACCCAAAGTGTGTTTTTTTTTTACAGTAAATGGGAAATTGTTGGACCTTCCCTGAGGCCATATAGATCAGTGTGTGTGTGTGTGTGTGTGTGTTGGAAATAAAATCCTCTGGACCTTTAAAGTAAAACCAGAATTGCTTAGCAACTAGCGAGCAAATTGAAGCTGTGGGTTGCATTAATGGCGGCACACTCAGACCTCGAATGGTTTCGAAAAAGAACAGCTTAGCGTTGCTATTACAATAAGAAACTGCACTCATATGAGAATGCTTTGAAAGATATGGTTTTAAATGCAGCACTCTGGATTTCAATTAGAATTTAATTATAATTTGAGCATTCAAACTGACACTTGGTGAGACCCTTCATTACTAAGCTAAATGCTTGGATGAGATTATTCCTCACTTGGAACTTGCTTTGGATGAAAATGCCTGCCAAAAAAAAAAAAAAGCAGTTAGAGCATAAACTCTATGGTTGTCATGCAACTGTAACCAAGTGACGAGACTTTTTTTGCTGCTGAATCGTACAAAACTACTCTGCAAATGAAGCCTTGCAGGTAAAATCATCTTGCAGGCTTAACCAATGCTGTTTATGTTCAAAATTAATAGTAAAAATTGTATCAGGTGCAAGAGTGTTTGGTTTAGGGAGTTAGAGGTACTGTTACTTATTATCTGTTACCTCTATTTTCAGAGTTTTATGCCTCTTATACCACAGTAGTGTGCCGGAGACTACAGTCTTTAACTGATTAAAGTATGGCACATTGTATATTTTATCTGCTTGTAGTTACGTTTAAAGTCGTTGAATGTCCACAAAACAAATGACTTACGCTATAAACAGTTGTTCCCTCAGCCGACTGAGAAACCGCAAAAACTCCTCTGTCCTGAGCTTACAGCTGTACCTCTGACTTTTACAAAGCATTTACACTGGAGACTCCTTCCAAAAATGTTAAATGAAATGTCTCTTCACAGAAGTTCTCCCCAAAAAAATTTTTTTTATCAGTTTATGTTGAGCAGCTGCCATAAAAGTCCCTGTGAACATGCTGTTAAGGATAACATTTTCGACGAACCGCATTAATGTCACGTCAACGCTGCCTCAAAATGGCCGACAAGATCCCAGCAGCCTCGCAAACCACGTGACTCTGTCTAATGGCTTATAATCATTGGCACCTGTGCTTTGTGCTTCCCTAATTAGTATCGGTATTTCTGTTCTGGTTTCTGCGTGTTTGTCGTGTGTAGCCTGTTGTCTTGTGTAGTATCCATCATTATCACTATTAACTCTGATGTCCCGTCATTCTAATATTTTAATGTGCAAATACAATTTGCCAAAAAAAAAAAAAAAGATAACACTGCACAACACTGTAACAATAACAGCTTGGAAAACGTACATAGGATGTCGGATTGTTTTGCTGGGAGCACTGCACACACGAGCGAGTGTGTGAGGGGGTGCGTAATGGTGGCTTTCCATTAATCTAGCTGGCACGGTAATAAAAGGTTATTACCAGTAGAGAAAGAACAGAATCATCACCGTTTCAATAAACATGTGCCTGAGAGACAGAGAGGGAGGGGAGATGTTTATGAAGGTTGTGAGTGGGTTTTATGTCTGTGCTCATCTTCCTAGGATCGATACAATCCATTTACTTAAGACCCAGGATCCATTCATCAGTACACACACAGATGAGAGAGGAAGAGCGAGAGACCCAGAATGCAGTGTAATGGAAGTTCGGACAGAGAGATAGATGAGCTACAGGAGAATGAAAGTCTGTGAGAATGAACCAGATGCAGCGGAAGGAGACATCAAAGAAGTGCCACCAGTCAACACACAATATGCCAAGCTGACAGAACACACACACACACACAACACACATGCCATTTGTATATTTTCCACCCAAACTGGTATAACCTACTTACAGTCTTGGAAAGTTCCTCTTTACTTCCTAACATGGTTTCCTAATATCAGGATATGGGAATGGTCCACTGTAGGGTTTAAACCTAGATCAACTCCACAATTATTGGCACACAACATGAAAATTTGAATAGTGTTACAACCTGCAAATGGTTAATACTGAAGTGGGCAAAAGTCTGTAGACACCTGACCATCACACCCATATGTGCATGTGGAACATCCCATTCCAGATTTAGTCCCCCCTTTTGCTGCCAATCTTTTGTGAAGGCTTACCTTTAGATTTTGGAGCGTGGCTGTGGAGAACAGCGTCCATTCATCTACAAGAGTGTTAGTGAGGTCAAGCGAGAGGGCGTTGGTGCACAGTCGGTGTTCCAGTTCATCCCAAAGGTGTTCAGTGGGGTTGAGGTCAGGGCTCTGTGCAGGACACACGAGTTCTTCCACACCAAGCTTGGCAAACCATGTCTTCAGGGAGCTCACTTGGAACAGGTTAATCTTAACACAGGGAACAGGGAAATCTTAAACCCACAGCAAACAAAGACATCCTATACAATTGTGCGCTTGCAACTTTCAACTTTGCGGCACCAGTTTTGGGGAAGGCCTTCATATGGTCCACATTCTTTTTGCCATATAGCGTATTCACACTAGGCAGAAACTCAACACTGCTCATCACCCTGATAACACCTTCCTGCACTGAAGCATGGTGGTGGCAGCATCGTGTTAAGCGTTACCCTTGAACTCTTGGTTGCTTCCCTGACTAATGCCCTGCACTTTTTTTGGAGTCATGGTTGTGCCATATTCTTTTCTTTTTTTACAGAAAGGATTTGAATGGTGTGCTGTGGGACGGCCAAGTGACCAACAGCAGAGGCGTATGTTTTAAGTGGTTTGAATGAAAGAGCTGGTTTCATAATACCGCTGAGCTACTGATGGGTAAGAGATTCAATAGCATGACCAGCTGTATCGAGGTGCCAGTCATTTTTGTTTTTGAGACAAAATGCTATTATTTACAATAACAGAACAGAGTTTATGTTGTTGTTAAAGTTTGAATTTTCTCCAGTTGCTTGCATGTCAAATTTGAAGGATTGTGTTTTGTGTTTTATCGTATGCAATCATTTTGGTCTTTTTTTCAGGGTGCCAATAATTCTGGAGCTGACGGCCTGCACATATCAGTTTGCAGCTTATGTACTGCCACCTGGTGGCTATTTACAGTCACACACAACTATTTACGTTTTAAGTGACATTTTAGTTGTAGATAAAGAGTGTATTAAATCAGGAAATGCTCTTAAAATGTCAGTGTCCAATAAAAAAAAATAAAAAAAAAGTTTTGAAAGCTCATCTGGGAGCTGCAAATACAAATGGTGAGAAAATGCAAATGTTTGTACCCCCTTAACATATCTCACATATCAGACGTAACAAATTATCAAATCGTGTATGGAAGATATTATTATTATTATTATTATTTTTCCTGACATCTGCCAGATCACTTGGAAAATAGTTCTTCTTCTTGACATATCTCTGATAGCTTAACCAGATGTCAGGTCTGGAGACATAGTGGGTTGTCACAAATCTTATCAAAATATATATTTCTGTTGATTTTTGCCTTGTGTTCTGGATTGTTGTTTGGCCGCTGTTTTTCAGTGGGGAAAAAAAAAAAGATAAAATGTAAAATACGTGTATACATGTTTATACATATGCTGTATATCCCATCTGAAAACCATGGGGGAGTGCAAACTTTTGTACTCAGCTGTAGATAAAGAGATCCAAATGTGGTTGCTGAGTGTAATCCTCATTGTGAAATCACATCGAAGGCAATATGCACTGTAGAAGACTGTAGAAACAAAATAATAAAGAATGCCATTATGCCAAAATGCAGCCTTCCTGTACGTTATTATAGCATGAAACACTACTCATGATGTAGTGTTCGTTTACGCTGTATATATTTGTAAACAGTCCCTTTGAGGCTAAACTCCCTAGCGCATAAAAGCTACCTAGTGAGTAAAAGTTAGCCTAGCAAGTGTAGGTCCCGCAATGATTGTGTATTTCAGGCACTCCAGCTAAGAGAGTTGAGGAGTTGTAAGCTCTGCTATGCATGTGCTGGTGGCCAGATGACTAGGATGTGAACCTCCTTTTTTCAGTGAGGCTGAGCCTCTAGAGCATTTCTTTCTGTGCTCAGTACGTGTCCTGTACATGTCATTTGGAACAGACGACAGGATCCGATTCTTAGAATCTGCATTTTTACAGCTTTTGGCCAAATTGGACCTGAGGTTTTTCCAAAGTTCCTGTTGCGTTTTTGGTTTTGTTGTGTTTTCTGATTCGTTGTTGCATTTTTTCGGTTTGTTGTTACGTTTTCAGATTTGCTGGTGCGTTTTTAGTTCAGTTGCATTTTCTGAATTTGCTGCTGTGTTTTTGGTTTTGTTGTTATGTTTTCGGATTTGCTGTTTTTTTTTTAATTTGCTGTTTTTTCTGATTTGTTGTTGCATTTTTCGGTTTGTTACGTTTTCAGATTTGCTGTTTTTTTTTAAATTTGCTGTTTTTTCTGATTCGTTGTTGCATTTTTCGGTTTGTTATGTTTTCGGATTTGCTGTTTTTTTTTTAATTTGCTGTTTTTTCTGAATTTGCTGTTGCATTTTTGGTTTTGTTGTGTTTTCTGATTCGCTGCGGTGTTTCTGGTTTTATTCTTGCGCTTTCTGATTTTCTGTTGTATTTTTTCATTTTGTTTTCTGATCTGCTGTATGTTGTTCAATTTTTCCCCCCTGATATTCTCTTGCACTGTTGTTTTTTTTTTTCGGAGTGACTGTTGTGCTTTTGGTTTTGTTGTTTGTGTTTTCTGAACTTGTTGCGTTTCTTGTTACGTTTTTGCATTTCTGGTTTCATTGTTGTGTTTTTGATTTTGTTGTCTGATTTTCTGTTGTTGTTTTTTTTTTTTCTAAATTTGCTGCTTTTCTGATTTGTTCTTGCTTTTTCTGAATGTGCTGCTGTGTTTTCTGATTTACTGGGTGTTTTTGGTTTGTTAACGTCCTTTGCACTTATGGGCCTCCGTAGCTCTCACTGTCAGCTGGACAAAAACATGTAGGCGTAAAACGGAAAGGAAACAGATGAAAAGACTGAAAATAACACGAGCACATCTTTGACCTGACATCAGTTTAATCACCAGCAGGGTGATGAGACTTTTTTTTTATCAGGCAGATACAGAGAGGGAAGAAAATCATATTTCATATTCTATAAACTGAATTAGGGCAAAGTGGGAACTTGGCACATGAAGAGACACCCACACCAGAAATAGTCATAAAATATCACAGGGGTTTAGGTGTGTCTGAGCTGCATACACACTCTCACACACTTCTCATTATCGGATACACCATGGGCCTCGATTATCAAGCTGGGTTTGTTTATTCATAAATCATTCTTTTATGAAAGGAGTGTAGCATTTGTGAAAAACCGGTTTGTTCAAAAACCAGTTTGTATCCTACGAGAGCTCCTGAGCTCATGTGAACTTATGTAAAAGGAGATTCTCGATCAATCGGCTACAAATCACACCATTGCTGACGAGTTACGGCAATTTTATGTACGTTTATGTAAGCTGTCAAATTTGAATGCTTATTTATTTTAACTACACACAGGAATTTACTGAATTTTCTTGTCAGTTGTTTCATATTAATGATTTGCAAGGAAGCAATAATAATAAAAAAAAAAACAAATCCATAAATTATGACAAATAGCTGGTCAATGAGGTCAAAAGAAATGGCACCCTATAAAAGAGACAAGGTCAGTGTGTGTGTGTGTGTGTGTTGTAGCTGATACGCTGCAGTTGCTGAGCTGCATTACTGGAAGATTTAGCATCCACTGCACTTGATCACTGGTCACTGATCAACATATGCACATGAGTACAAAATGAAACTGTATTACTGAACCTTTGATTTGGAAACACAATTTTACACTGATAAAAGATTGATAAAGAATGATAAATGAGACCCATTGTGTCTTGTTGCAAACTGAAACATTTAAAAATTTTGTGTGTGTGGCTGTGTGTGTGTGTGTGTGCGTGCATCTGTACTGGAATTTGGAGAGAAAGGAAAAACTTTAGGTTTTTTTTTTTTTAAGGATGATTGTTCAAGTTCATTAAATTCAATATCAAATAAAATACATTAATAATTAAAAAAAAAAAACAAATGACACAACAAACATTATCTACATAAACATCCACATGTGCAATAATATACATTTCGGTTCTAAGGCCATAGTTGCTCGTCCACAATAGTGGCGCTGTCAATGATGTGAGTGTGCTAATGTCGCAGCGTTCCTTTCGTGCTGCCTGTAAATCATGAACAGTGCGCACCGAGTGTCTGGAATTGTTGCCTCACAGGATCTGTAGTTCTGAAGCTCTGAGTAGCACCATTAGGATTTCCCTTCCGCAGCGATCACCTCGCCGTCCGCTTGCCTCGTGTGTTTTCAGGAGAATAAATCTCAAAATGAATAGGAGTTCCAGGAAAATGTGTCTCATTGATCGTCCCAGGAAAGGTTCCCTGTGACTGAGTGAACTCCGTGTGACTGAATCGACTCCTTCTCGCTGAATAGACTCCCTGCGACTGAGTCGACTCCCTGTGACTGAGTGAACTCCGTGTGACTGAATCGACTCCCTGTGACTGAGTCGACTCCTTGTGACTGAGTCGACTCCATGTGACCTGTTCATTTGCCTCCAACAACACTGGAAAAGTTAGTTTGGAGAGCATGAATAGTTAAGCGCACAGCTGGGTAGAGTCTCTCTTCCTCATCCTCTGTGCTAAGTGCATGGTAAGCGCACAGGATTATGGGGGTTTTCACAGCTGTAACGCCCACTTCATACAAGGCTTTACTTCTGCTTTACAGCTTTTGTAAGAAAAACACTCATGTACACCCTCATAAACAAACAAGACAAATTTCATGTGTGGGTTTCATTGACTGCGAGACAAAAAAATTCTATATACGAGAGCTGTAGGTTCTTGATTAGAATGAAATGACACTGAAAACGTGATGTTAGATCTTACAAGCCTGTTGACACTGAAAAACACGAGTTCATCTGTAGAACTAATGAGATCAGGATTCGAAGGTTGCTCTTTATCTCTGCATACTTCCTTACATTCATATATAAATTATATATCATTACATGTAAACAGCCACAGATGTCATAACATTAAAGATTTCTTTTAAATTTCTTTTTTTTTTTTTTTAAGAAAAATCCCACAGGCATGTACACACACCTAAATGAAAACATGCAGAACGAGTGCACACACATTTTAAGTTACAGTGTGGCAACAGCAGCTTAGTTGCTCAGACGCAGACTTCCCATGTTGTCCTTAACTTGTAAAATTATGACACATAACACAACAACAGGGTTTTTTTTTTTGTTTTGTTTTTTTCACAGGCTTGAAAATGACCTACTCGTTTTAAGACTTTGTCTCTTTTCATGTCCAGCATCTACAACAAGCCTCTCTCTTGAAGAGAAGCTTTTCAGTTTTTAGAATATTATTTTGCGTATTTGTGTGTATAGTATAGACAGGAGTTTGCAAATGGCTGCCTGCCATGGTCCGACCGAGCGTCAATCTGTGGCAAAATGGGCGGAGCTTGCCTCCAGTTTATTGATTGGAGCTAGGAGTCTGATGAACAGCGCACTCCTACTGGCTGATAACATGGAGGCGAATCCAGTGCAGGAAAGCCTTTGAGTAACTTTACTCTCGAGAATCTGTGTGCCTTACTCCTTTTTTCAGTCTGTGGCACCCTTTGTCCTGGAGGCGTGTGTGTGTGTGTGTGTGTGTGTGTGCGTGTTACTTGTGCGTGTGCAACTCCTCCTGGAACTTGGTGCTTGTGTAGCGGATGTGGAAGCCTTTCTTGCTGATGGTGTCGTCGCTGTGGAAGCGAATCAGCATGGCGTCGCTGGCTGAATACAGTTCCTCACGGGGCTAGACGCAGACGGAAAGAAACGGAGAGGCAACAGATTCAGTGTATATTGTAAAGTAAAAACAAAAAGTGTGTTCTCATTCAGATGTTCGACTATGTTCATCATTGTTTGTTGAACAACAAAATTCCAACTATAGGTTATTATAGCCACTGTTGCTGGAATACTGTTTTGACTTATTATTGAGTACAGTGTTATGTTTTCATCTATATTATGTTTTTTTTGCACACATACACACACACAGCTTCGGTGCTCACCCCTGAACCACAGAAGCGTCCTAGTTTGTGTGCTGACGTGTCATGCCCATCGTACAGCTCGATGTAGTCATATCCACACTCTGCTTCCTCCTCCAGCTCAAAGGTGGTGAAGGTGAGCTCGATGCTGTAACCTGCCTCGGCTGTGATTAGCCACTCGCAGTCTGTGTGGCCCGGATAGTTATTATCCCCGAACTGTGCGTGAGAGTACAGGTTCTTCTGCCTGGCATCGGCCCTCAGCCTGCCTCCACACTCTACACACACAAACGCACGATATATTGTTATTTAGTATTCAAGTTTCATGTTCTATTCACTACCTAACACTGGAAGTCCTACCGTCAGGACCAGTGTAATTCTGAAATTTGATTTAATGCATCTCAGGTTGTGAGTGCGCAAGATGAAATATTAAAGAAAGTATAAACTCGCTTTCAAAAGTAAAGGACTAAACTCATAGTCATTTTTAGACACCTGTTTCGCTTTCATTCTGTCAGAATGATTATTTAGCTATTCAATTCTCTATAATCTAAATATGTTTTTGTTCAGAATCATTATACAGCAGACGCAGTGTTTTAGTATTTTCCACATTTAATAACAGGACATAATATTTAAGTATTGCGAAATCAAATGTCAGGCAATCTTCTTTTGATGTATATGCTGATCATTGTTTCATTTCATCTTTATGTGATGAACAAATTCTTTGTTGATCCTCTCATACATTACACACTTTAACCAAACATTAGTTTAGGTATGTCATGTACTACTTTGGCCAATAGAGAGCACTGCTGGACGTAAAGTCTTTTAAACTGATAAAGCCCCACAAAAACGTAGATTCCTGTAACCGCTCTGCGCTGGAAAGCTTGAAGCATTATGGTGGTCTCTGTAAGTGGTATCTGCGCTGTCTAAATGTTGCTCCTAGACCTTATAGTGAAATAATAATATAGATATATCCACTACTGTAGCGCACACACACACACACACACACACGTGCACTGACCTGTGGAGTGTGTAGCGTGGAAGCCCTTGCGCTGTACTGAGGCGTCGGAGATGAAGCGCAGGTAGATCCTGTTGCCCGTGGAGACAAGGGGCTCTGGAAGCTTGCTGCCGCAGAGCCGACTCAGAATGGGCGCCTTGTCCGAGTCGCCGTCGAAGGCCTCCAGGTGATCGTAGGCGCATTCCTGGTGCTGCTCGATCTCAAACTCGTTAAACGACTGCAGAAGGTACAGAGGAGGACGAAGGAAAGACGTCAGTGAACCATCAGTCCCCATCACGTCAGAAATGTGGAGGGAAGCCTTCTGATCTGTTTCTTCTCTTTGGCCTACTATTATTTCGTATCTCTCTCCAGCTACTCTCCCTTCCCTTGAACGTTCCTATTCACTGTCATCCATTCAGCTACGAAAAAATCTTAGCAAGCTACTCAAAGGTTATTAAGTGATATTATCTCGGTGCATTGGCGAATAAATTGTTAAAGGGTTCGCCTGGAATTCAGAAACTGATCTGGGAGTCTACGAGTCTAAATCTGCTTTTAAACATTTCACAGACTGATTCATGTAGCCCTGCGACCTGACTTCTCATCGTTCACTCCCGTGTGTATCTCTCTTTCCTGAGCCATTAAAAGTCGCTTCAACACACACGTAAGCAGGCACACACGGCGGCTCTCCTTGATCAGATGGACCTGTTAAAATGCCTGCGCTGACACCCACCCACCCCCCACCCCACCCCCGGCCAAGAGGGTTTTCCTGCATAGACACATGACTATATTAAAAATCATAAAATATATTTCAGAAGAGTTTCCAGCTGCTCGGGGAGTGTGTAATTTATTAAGTTAATAGATGCACTTCGGTGATGATTTATACATTCGAGGCATGGGATAGGGCAGGAATCAGATATGATAATAACACGTGTGCATATCATATGGGATGGACAGTATGTGTGTGTGCATGTGTGTGTGTGTGTGTGTGTGAGGGATGTGTTACTGCATGCCTGTCGGTATACAGAGGTGTGTATGAGTGTGTGAGACAGTTTGACAGGAAGACGAAAAGACTCTGTATGTGTTATGCTAACACTGCTGCCAATATGATCAGTTAGCGAGAGCAGCTTATGTATGAAATAAAACACTTTGTGCTTAAAAAAAACTCCTATACCACAGAATTATAGTTTTTTAATGATTAAATAATGACATGGCATACTTTTCTATCTGGTTATAGTGGACTGTCTTTGAAACCGGCTTCTTTTTTCTCCCTTAAAATTGATAACACAGAAAACAGCCCTTCCATAAATGCTAAGTCTTAATATACTACTTCCTGAGCTGCTGTTACAGAAAATTAACGAACACCTTCTGACCAATCGGAATGTAGCATTCAACAGCGCTGTGCGCTATGTTCTGACAAAGCAGGGTCAAGGTGTGTGCATGCTTTTACAGGCTGAGACGCTCACAATTTTGACGCGGTGGCCTGGAGTGGCAGTGATGTCCCAGGTACACTCCTTCCTGCTGGGGTACTTATCAGGCCAGTTGGGGCTACTTATGGTGCCGGTGGGGCTGTGGATCTTGTGCTCACACTCCGCTACAGGATCAGAGAGACAGGGTAAAGAGGAGGTGTAGAAGAGCAGAGGAATGTAAATGAATCATGTGAATACATATAGGCGAAAAAAAGATTTATAGAATGTGTTATAGCATGAAAACGCCTGAGTCTGCACTAACTGCAGGTGGAGGGAAAAAAAAAAAAAAAAAAAAAAAACATTCTTCTGCAGAGGATTAGGGTAAGAATGTTTTCTGAACTCTGGCCCAGTTCCCAGGTGTCGATGCTAGTTCACCGTCACCTGAGATGCACCTTTAAGAGAAGAGCCAGTTTCTCCTTCCCTTTAAGCTGAAGCCGTGTTCCCTTTGAAGCCACTTCGGCCTTTTTCGCTCTGAGGGAGATTCAGGGACACTAATGGCTGCAGGAGAAACCGCTTTCGCGTAACCCGAGTTTCTCCCTCGGGAAAATTGAGTCAAGCCGGCGGAAAAGGTTTCGGCCACATGTCTTTAAACAGAAATAGGCTGAAACGTCCACATTAAAAGAAGTCACTCCACCCTCTGGTTAAACAAGAGGTTAGTCACTAATCGAATCATACATTTGTGTGTGCTGTCCTTAAAAAGGAACCTATTGTGACTCGACGGAACTGGGTCAGAAACGTTTTCATCAAACCCTTCACCAATACATAGAGAAAAATCTATCGTACAGGTCCCCGTGTAACAGTAACTTATTAGAATGAGCACGTTAATATAAACCTGAGATTTGATTTGCAATAGAAAATTCCGACCAATCGCAACGGAGCATTCAGCGGCGCTGTACGCGCGTTACTGCCGTACGCCACAGTTTGTCTGTGCTTGTGTTCCAATTCTCTCAGAGCACTTTGTTAGTTTGGGAATTAACCCCGAGTACGTATTGACACAGAGTTCGTTTCTCAGACACACACGTGAAAAACATCTGACAGTCCAGATGTTTAAAATCAGAGTGAATTAAATACCCTTGAATAGATGTTGAAGTGTGTGTGTGTGTGTGTGGGTGTCTTCTAGTCATCCTGACTCCCCGTCTCTCAAGTTGAAAGGATAATGTCTTTCTAATGTCATTTTCACCCAGGTCTTTTTTTTTTCTTTTCAAAGACACAACACACACACAGACACACACACGCACGCAAGCACAATCCATGTAGGAGAAAGACTGCTTTATACTTTTTCAAACCACAGAGCCATGTTAAAGACGGTCAACTGTGCTCTCAGAGCTTCAAAGATAGGCGGAGGATCATTACAGGCAGTGGTGGACTAACACACACACACACACACACACACTGAATGCTACAGTGGAAAGCTTTAACATAAAGACCCAATGCCTTCTTAATGACCACACCTAGTATACAACAACCCTGCTACTGTGTATTTCTGTGTGTGTGTGTGTTTGTGTGTGTGTGTGTGTGTGCGCGTGCACACCTTCTTTGCAGTCATGCTTGTTCTCGTGCAGGATAAAGCCATTGCGACACTGGCAAACGTAGCTGCCGATGATGTTGATGCACTCGTGCTGGCATCCGCCGTTATCCTTTGAGCACTCGTCCTTGTCTGACACACACAACAGAGAGACGTGCAGCCAAATCAGTCGGAGAAACAACGATGTAGGAAGATCCATCACCCAGCAAATAAAATAAATACGACAAACTGTGATTAAAAAAAAAATAATTGTCCAATTAGCCCACGTCTACCCTGAGGCTTCTTTGTTAGACCAAATAATTCGGTCAAAGCAAAGGCAGAAATGAAAAGAAGGGAATGGGAAGAAAATAACCAACATGTGCATCCATTCATCCTGTAAAAAAAAAAAAAAAACGGATATTCAATTCAGGAGGAAGAAAATGAGACAGGCTCGGTTAACGTCCCGGGCGCCTAGGCTACTGATCAGTCCGCCCCTCGAGCGCCATTCCGGATGATTACAAACTTTCTTTACCTCTAAATAATCGGAATCCGGTGATTCAGGAGTGATTGAAAACTGATGACTGGCTTCTACAGTATTTTCCTGCAGACACACATGGCTTGCATTTTGCCTTGTGATATGTTACCATGACTAATTCGACATTATCAAATTATTGCAAATGCTCCACTGGCTTTCCAACCTCTGACACACTTGGTCACACACACACACACACACACACACGAGGATTAGGAGTGTGTGGGAGGGCTATGGCGACCACCCTGAACCTGACGGCACTGGGCCAGTGGAGATCTGACACTCCTGACAATCACTGAGTTCTTTTCTCATTTTACCTACTGAATGACATTCTCTCGCTCTCTCTCTCTCTCTCTCTCTCCTCACTCTTCTCTGTGCTTCTCAGCATCCCTTTGTATCTCTCTCTCTCTCATTCACTTAAAAAGTGCCCTTAATCAGGTTTGTCATGTAAATAGATACCATAGTGTGTACCTGTCTACTAAATACTCCTTAAATAATATCAACACAAACTCTATTATCTTTATTATCATTTCTATAAATGGTCAGGCCACATCACACCATCGCACCGTTGAGTTTTTTTTTCCCCTTTAACAGCACACCCCCCCGAGTGTTTTATTCTGACTTATTGCATGAAGGGTCTACTCAACCTGCAACTGTTAGCCAAAAAAAAAAAAAAAACAAAAAAAAAACACCCATTTCACTCATCTAAATGTTTGGAGAAGGAGCATGACATTCAAGACCTGCTGTTAGTGAGAAGAAAGCTTAGACGGATTTTTGAATGGATTGATCTGCTGGTAGAATCTGACGTTAGATCAACAAATGGCGTTGAAAGTACATTTGTTGCCACTAAAGGAGAACACCTCGTATGCAAGACAGATTAGACAAGGGCCAATCCATTCCCCAAAACCAATCGTGGGAGAGGCGGCCATACCTGAGACCTGCCCTACGGCTGCCCTACGAGCAGAAGGACGTGAAGCTATGTCCTGACAGGACTTAAATATAAAAATCCGTGCTTTGCAGGTTGCGGGTTTATCTGTGGAAGAGAATACCCCCAGGATTACAGCACATATATACACACACACACCATAAAAAAAAAAAACACTAAGGAAAGGTTACAGAAGGCTGCTACATTCAAATTATTTAGTCATTTTTATATCGACACACACAACACACATAGTTTCACAAATATTCTTTCAGCTTGGATTTCACTTTCAGGTTCCTCACAGCCAAACTGGCCCGAATTTCAGCCTAATTTATTTTTTTTTTATTATCTCAAATATTTTTCTAAACTTGGCACACCATAGTCACCCGCATTGTTGGCACCAAGGTCGACGTTACACAACATGAAGAGAGCGGATGCAAATGAGGTAAAGCAGCATCTCAACTGAGCTTGTTACATTTTTTTGTGAGATCTTTTCTTTTTGGTGCACGATATGAAGAATGAACCTGTGGGGTTTGTCTAGTCCTGAGGTACAAATCTTAAAGAACAGGAAATGTGCCATCGCAGCAACACACTTAACGGTCCAGTCACGCTGGTGGTTGGAGTTTGTGTTGGACTAAATTTCAGACTCAATATTCGTCACTTTGGGTCGGCTGGCTGAATGAAATGTTCTCATGAATGTTCTCATGCTGTACTAAAGTTGGGCAGCGATCAAAATTTCAAGCTGGGTTAAATCTCTAGCACACACACACACATACATACAGTACATTTGAAGATGGCTAGAGTGTGAGCATGTGTAAATCCAGGCTTTGTTCAAATTCTACAAATTTCTCAGGACACAACACTGTGAGAAAGAACAGGGTTAGCCAAACAGGATGACGGACGAAAAAATGTTTAAAAAAGAAACCCAAAAAACAACTTCTGAAATCTACACCACAAAACAACAGAACTTGGTTTATATAACCAACACCACAAAAGTTGGTTTATACAACCAAGCTCAAAAGCTTTTCGGATGAAATTCAGTCAAGTCCAACACACACACACACACACACATACTTGTCAACCAAATCTGCAACAGAGGCATTTTGTTTTCCATTATCACTAGGACAGAGTGTGAAACTTCACTTACCGGAAAAGAAGTGCGCTTTGAAGCCTTTCTTTGAAACGGTGTTGTCCGACTTAAACTCGATGCGCATGTTGTTGTACTGGGAAGTGATGACCTCGGGAACTTCCGTGCCACAATATTTCCCATGAAGCTTGGAGTCTGAAGAGAGGCCGCTCCGCACCTCCACAAAGTCATACTTACACACCTTTAGAAACAACATGCGCACATTATTTATACAACAGCCCTGTCAAATGATTGAATCTGATTGGTTAGAAGGTGTTGATGAATTTTCTATAAAAGCATCTCTGACAATGATATAATTCGAATCCCAGGTTTATGTTAATGCACTGGTTCTAATACGTTTCTATAGTAAGGAGAAGTTTATTTAACATTTACAGAAGAAGTCTCCGGCGTCAGCACTTTTTAACAGTCTGTAAGTTTTCTGACAAGGGAAAGTATTCAGGAGAGAGGGCTTTGGTAACATTACTGATTATTTTCCTATAACAGCTTGCTCTCGAGTGTTTCATTCCTTATATAGAGTATAGGATTCTGACACTTCTGACCACACACACACGCTCCTCACCTCGTTCCCCTCCAATTCAAAGGCCTCAAACTGCACGGATATGCGGTACTGCGTGGGGGCCACCACTTGCCAAACACAGTTCTTGTTGGGCGGGTATTCTTTCGGCCAGCCTGGGGTTGTGATCGTGCCGTTCAGTTTGGACAGCAGACCTCCGCACGCAGCTACGAGAGAGCAGGATACAGAGGACAGGAACAAATATCGTTAACATCTGTTTTGCATTAAATAAGAGATGAATGATGCGCTTGTAAAGTCTGCATGAAAACAAACACGGTCTGAATGTTTGATGGTTGCTGTGTTATTTCAGAGTCACCACAACACACTGTGCCTTGCAGTGTAATCTAATTAGAGGCACAAAAAAAAAAAATCTTTTCACATGAGCTATATGGGGACGTGTGTGCGGTCGTGCATGTCCGATTGCGCTTACATGTGGCAATGTGGTGGGACTGTGTGTGAGGTCACTGTGTGAATGCAGAGTTCCTAAAAAAAAAAAGAAAGAAAAAAAGAAAAAAAAAAGGTTCCTTCTAGCACCCTAATTCCTTGATATGTCCTTTCCCATTCAACACATAAGGTATGATAAAGTTACATAAAATTTCTGACTTACAAAGGTCCAGATAAGCAAATAATATGACTCATTGGACAACAGTTACCCTTTAAAGCATAATCAACAATTTGTGATAAGACCATTTGAAGAGTCAGTTTTGAAAACGTTAATGCAGTGTGGTTGGCCATCATCAGACAGGGGAACTGTTTGCGCTAAACATCTCTACCCTTCTGCGCTGAGTGCCCACTTTGCCTCATCATCAGTCAGGAAACACTCTGGTATGTGATTATGTATATGTGTGTGTTTGGCTGTAAGGGGGGTGTGTGTGTGTGTGTGTGTGCTCAGTGGTAGCTCTTTATATGCGAGGGTGCTGTGAGTTTGGTTGTGAATAGTTTAGCGTGCACACTGTTTGTCCCTGTTGTTTTCCTGTTGACCGAGGATGTTTTCTTCAGCTATGTGGACTGGTCATAGCTTCCGCTGGCCATGTCTGGGTCAGACAGGCGGAAACACCTGCACCTGCACTCACACACACACACACACACACACACACACACACGATTTCTCATACCTTCACAACTTTTTTTATCCGGGGCCAGTTCGTATCCAGGGTCACACGCACACTTGAAGCTCCCCAAAGTGTTCACACACCTCTGCTCACAGCCACCATTATCTGGCTTCATGCACTCGTCCTCCTCTACAAATACACACACACACACACACACACACACACATGTTTAGAAGCATAAATGCTGTTAGTGAGTCACTTTCTACTTTATTCTTACGTATCGAGCCTTTCATATGTAAGTGCTTTGTAGGTATTGCAAGAATAAGCATAAAGGATTTTGAGTTGAGTGTGTGTGTGTGTGTGTGAGACACCTTTAAAGAAATTTGCAGCGAAGCCAGCTTTATTCACAGTTCCATCTGAAACAAATTTCATCCACAGCGTGTTGGAGGTGGAGCGAATGTCTTCAGGGATGTCATAGCCACAGAATCGACCAATCAGTGGGCTGCTCTCAGACAGGCCATCCCGCACCTCCAGATAGTCGTATGCACAGCTATCATGCCTCTCGATCTACACACACACACACACGTCGATAAACAGAGTGCATGAAAGCTCACGTAGACAAACATCCTCTGCAGTTCTGCACAATCTGAACATGTTCACACATATACACTCAATCAGCGGCATAGGAATTCACCCGCAGGAACATAAACATATCGTGTGTTCTTTACATTATCATGTTAATAGCACCTTAGGTGTTATAGCCTTAAAGCATTCCAATGAAAACAGGATCTCACATACCAGATGCGTGTGTGTGTGTGTGTGTGTGTGTGTTTGTGTGTTCACTGGTATGCCAAGGTCTTTGGGTTAGTGCTGTGTTTTCCTCTTGGACTATATGGGTGCAAGAGAGTGAGCAATGTGTGTAAGTGTGTGCAGGTTTTTAAAAAAAAAAAAAAAAAAAAAAAAAAAAAACAGTTCCATCCTGTGCCTGTTTGTGTGTCTATCTTTCTCTCACACACACTAACACACACATCCATACACACATTCCTAAACAGTCAGGATTAAAAAGGAGAACACTTCCTTTTACTTTCAAAGCTTTAATCTTCCTCTATGGCCTACAGACCCAAGAGGGCCATAACTATACAACTCCAAACATTCCACAAAACACACACACACACACACACACTTGCCTTTCATTCACATAATCATTAATGCAGCTAATTAACACTATCCCTTCACATAAATCTAACCCTAACCGTAATGGCATTATCACGACACAACCTTTTGACCCTTTGTTTTTTTTTTTTTTAAATAAAAACTGCACTTTTTTTTTTTTTTTGGTAAAACTTTTTTTTTGTAACTTTTTTCAAGTGTTTCTCATGGGGACCACCCAAATGTCCTCACAAGGTCAAAATTGATGGATATCCCTGTCCTTATCAGGACACACACTCACACACACATCACACACACTTCTCACACACACGGACATCTGACTGTAGTGGCTAGGCACAATCCTAATCTGATTAAAGAGAGAGAGAGGTAGAGAGAGAGAGAGATCACAAAGAGTAGCAGGACAGAGGAAGACCAAAACTAATGTAAAAATGGGGAAAAGGGGGGAAAAAAGAGGATGGAAAGATTCCAATTTACATGAAATCATTATCTGATAGATCATGGGTTCGTGGACATTATGCACCATTAAATGTAACTTTAAATGGATAAAATACAAAAAGTATGGCGTGTCATTCTTTAAGATTAAGTTAAAAGGCCATGCTGTAAAGCAGTGAAAGTAACTCCACTCCGCATCAGGCCACATGACACCACCCTGTCGCTGATTATTTTCCTAAAACAGCACACCCCCCAAAGTGTTTTATTCCTTACGCAGCCAGTGTGAAAATGTAGACTTCTGTCTTTGTACCTCAAAGGCCTGAAAGCTGAGGCCCACGCTGTAGCCCTCAGACACGGTGATCCTCCACACACACTCCTTAGAGGGCCTGTAGTCATCTGGGTAGTTTGGAGACTGAATCTGCCCTGAGTCTTTGTTGACGTCCCCGCCGCAAACCGCTACAGAAAAGAGAGAGAAGCTCGGTTTACATAAATTCATGTTTGAAGCCAAAAGTCCGTTTATTTCCTTAACGCACGCAGGTTAGCTATCCAGCACTAGCTAGAACTGTTAAGAGAGTTGTTATGTTTACTTAAATGTTTAATTATATGATTTATATCATATAATTGTGAAAGCAGCTTTGTTTAATATATGCGCACCTTTTTGTATTTAGAACAAGCTGAGCTGAGAGATTAATCTGAGAGGAACGGTAAATACGCACTCGGAGTAAACTCACACGCTGCAGAAGCGAGACCCACCTTCATACACGGCAGAGAAGCCTTTTCCCACCCAGTTACTGCTGCTGCGAAACTCGATCCACATCCGACTGTCCGTGGAGATCAGCGTTTCTGGAATCTTATCACCACAAAAACGACCTGCACGCACGGAGACAGAAAAAAGGGGAACGTTCATATTTTAGAAACAATAATAGACAAAGACATCTGGGAACACTCTTGAATTATTCATCCAGTTAGTGGATTTTTCCTGCTTAGTACACATTATTCTGCGTGTACCTAGAAGAGGGGCTTTCCTCCAGTACCCGTCCCGCACCTCGATGTAGTCGTACCAGCACAGGCTGCTCTTGTAGAGGTCCATGGTGGTGAAGTTGAGCACTATCTGAAAAAAGGATTGTGAAAGGGTGTTGTAGACGTTATGAGACCGGTACAAGACAGTTTTCGTTGGAGAGCTGTGTGTTACCTTCTCCCCGGGCGTGACTGAGATCCTCCAGACACAGTGCGTGTATGAAGGGTATCCGTTCGGGTAACCGGGAGATGAAAAGTTGCCCGCTGAGTCTTGCAATGTCTCGCCACATGCTGCTCGAGAAAAGGAAAGTGAAATATAATTAGATTTGGGCAATATAATGTCTCACAATGCGAAGAAATGTGATCTCGCATGAGCCTGATATTGGCACATTCCTTTTAGCGTGCTTTTAGGTGTTGATTAACATTCTATAACAGCAGCTCTGACAGTGGTTCCAGTTGTAATTCAAAGAACGGGTTTGCTGTTCTCACACGTTATCCTTTCTGTAGTAAGAACTTGTGTATATGGCGGACGTTCAAAATAATCTAAAGATAATGTTTCATTCTTTACTTTATTTGTCTGCTCCTGTTTGCGTGCACACACACACACACACACACACATAAAAGAGTGCCAGCGACAAATAATGAAACCTTAATAAGCCAGTACGGTAGGGAATCGGATGCTGCCTGTAAGACAAGCCAAATTTGCACTAACCTTGGCCAAACATCAACCAGTAAAACCGCTTTTTCTTCCTAGTTAATTAGCCACTGAATATATATGTGGAAGTGCCTTTAGGTGTCCATTACACACAAAAAAAAATTAAAATGAAAAGGCAAAGGCAAAAATCAACCGCTGCATCTCCGTTAAAATGCTGCCGGTGGTGAAAATAATAGTAAGCGCATGTGTGTGCTCTTGTGCTCAAACGACATCGTCTTAATTAAAGCACGGGTTTGAACTGGACCATTTAGCGTCACAGTCTGCAATCAGGCCATGAGGGTAAGAGGAATGCCTAACTGGTGTTTACTCTTCATTAATCAGCTCCTGCTCGAGAGAGACAGAAACAGAGAGAGAAAGAGAGAGAGAGAGAGAGAGAGGGAGAGACTTCTGTACAGTAATTAGTGTCACCTCAGACAATACATCAGTCATGAAGGGACATGGACCGAGAACATGTTCAAATCAGCTGCTTCGTTAGTGAATATAATAAAGAATGAAATGTCGACCACACACACACACACACACACACTCACTGTCACCGTACTCATATCGCCACTGGTATTGACAAAACGCTCATATAGTCATTTGTGTAGATAAATGAAATGACCATCATTCACATAGCTCAGCATAACAATGATTAATATATGTGCTTCCATGTCTAAAAATGTATCTTGTTTATTTGTAACATGATCATTTGAAATTTTCACTCCACTACGTAAAAGTTATGTAAAACCAACGACACAAACAATACATAAGGAATAAAACAGTTGGAAAAGAATCAAAAAGAGGGTGGTGTGATGAGGGCCGACATGAAGCAGAGATACTGTTACCACTCCGGAATTTGATTATTCTCCAAAAATATAACGCAGTAGAACAAACGCATTAATACATACGCCTGTGATTTGAAGTGCAGCCAGAACTAGTGACCGAGCTGTAATCAGAATGAACAGCAATTCATAAAATTACGAATTAAGATAGCACATCTTTCTGTACGCAGACTGTTACGCAGCTGTAGCCTTTAACTGTAAAGACGATTTATATCTATGAAGTGCCTATAAAATGAGATCATCTCGCCATCACTCAGCATTTAACTAACATTATTAGTCATCTGTTGTTCCACTCCTTTTCTGTCTTTATTATTCAGCATATTGTTTGCTTTGGACGACTCTTTGGCAGAGAGCTAAAAAGCACACACCTAAAAGTACACACCTCAGTCTTGTTTGCGCCCACACACACGCGCACACACGGTAGATTACCTGGACACCTGTAGAGTTTCTTGGCTTGTGAAATGTCTCCTTTGCTGAGCCTGGTTCTCTGCCCGATCGCAGGCCGGACGCCGTTCTCATCACGAGAGGGGAGGATGGTGTCCAAAAACATTCCCCTGAAAGGTAGAGCGAATATTGATTCTGCAGTGCTCAGAACAGAGAGTAACGCTGAGAGCTGATTTTTTCCTAAGTGTGTATATGTCTCGCCTGGAGAAAGTGTTTCTGGCATAATGCATGATGCTGTCAAAGTCATACGGCTCGCCAAGAGAGTTCACTTCACCGGGCTCCATCTTTAGAAAGTTATATTCCTGACCTGCACGTGAACACACACACACACACAAATACACACACACACACACCAAGACATGTTCTGGTTATGCAATTTTGTTATCCTCTTCATTTACAGAAAAAATAAATAGCAAATGGGTAAGGCAGTACCGGGCTGAATGTTGTCTCTAATGATGGTCACATGATCGTCGCGATCGGGCCGCGTGTGCTCGTGCCAGAATCCGATCACATGACCCAGCTCATGAACCACAATGCCAAACTTGTCACAGTTTTTCCCAATGGAGATGGCCTGAGGCCCGTTACCACGACGACCCACATAGGAACAGCATCTGCGACATGAAAATGGATGAGAATTAATTCATTCATTAATTAAAGTTTAAAGTGCCTCTTCAAATCCTTCAGATATAGATTTCAACTGGAACACCAACTTCCTGTGGAAAGGATGCCGCTTATCATCCGGGCATAAGCCGACATTTTAAAAAGTGTTCATTTAAAATGTAAACATGAAAATATAACTGCATTTTCGTTATTTGGATGGCATGAGTACTCAAATTCCCAGGGGAATTTATTTCAATTTTCTTCGTTTGACTTATATATATATAGGACAGTGGGGTAGTATATGGTGACAGCGTGCATTAAGTAAGATTAACACACTTGGGGCATGCTATTATAGGTAACAAATCAATGACAGAACTCAAGTACCTCATTCCACACATACAGTACGTTACACACACACACACACACACAGATGACTTATCATACTTGACATTTGGTGTAGTTACTGTTATTACTTATATAGAAGTATCACTTAAAGACACAGAGCGTTTGACACTCTGTAATGTGTACGTGTATAAATGCATGTGTTTGCCAACACGGCTAATCAGTTCATAACCCAGTATTAAGAGGGTTACAATATTTGGCACCTTGTGGGTACTTTGGATGTCTTGGTGATGTTATAATTATAGTTTGGTAGTACAAGCCCACAAAGCTGATTATTATAATCAGCATGGCTTCTGTGAATACTCCGGAGAAACACATAAAGCCGGGCTCACGGTTTTGTCATTAAAAAAAAAAAAACAAATAAATACATAAATTCTTTTTTTCAGAATGTCACTTGGTGTCTTTTCATGACAATCACATCTTAGTGTCCAGCTCGGTATATACTATATAATGCTTTGTTTTCCAATTGTCTTGGCATGAGTCTTGTATGTTCTTATGAAATCCTGAGTCATATTACCATGCAATCCTATTCTATTTCCTAGTTATTGGGTTTGTAAATAATTTCCTGCTACCTCAAGCTGCTGCTTTTGGTGCTCATCTGTCTGAGCCCTTCCACCCTGTTGCAAATTGTGAAAAAGCCTATGTCACTGTCGTCCTTTGCAATGGCTGTTCTGTCCCTGAGTGAGACTCTGAGAACCCTGCAAGTGAATCCAGGCTGGCTGGATGAACCCATTCAAAAGCTTTAGACATGTTATTAAAGGCAGGTAATGTAGGGTCTCTTGTGGTGTGTTCCCTCTTGAATTAGTCCTACGTTCAGAGTGCCTTGCAGACCTAGCTGCAGGTAACCCAGCAGTCCCAGCATACAGATTATTTTGCAGTTCCCACTAGCTGGGGCCTCCAAAACCTCTGTCATGGCTCCAGTCATGAAGTTATATTCTGTTCCTGTATTGATGCTACTTCTACCAGGAACTCTGCTCAAAGCTTCTGGTTCAGCCTATGACTTTCAAATATTTAGCTTAGCTTCAGTCACTGTTTATGTTCCTATTGTATCTGACTCTCATCTCAAGCCCTTTATTCAGCCTCGGTCTAGCTCAGTGATAAAGGTTAAGGTCACTGTCCTAGCTTGTTCGCCAATCCTGCTTCTGCTTCTCGTTCCTTTCTGCTCCAGTCCTTGACTGTGTCTTTGCCTCCACTGCTCATTCAACCTCAATCTTTTATTATGATTCCACATCTGTCTTCTTAGCTCCTGACTGTTCCCCTGCCCATATCAGCTAAATCTAGCCCTTCACTGAGCCTTTCCCAGGGTCAAACCAAGCCCAAGAGAATACCCCAGTGGCAGATCCAGACTGGGAGCTTTCCCCAATCTCAGTGTCAGCCTCTGTTCCTTCCCCAGAGTCAGTCTTTCTCTTGTCTCAATTTCTTCACCAGATAATTTCTATTAACCTTTCCATCAGGTGTCCCAAACAGGTCCTGTTTCCTTCCTATTGTTGCTCGCAGCTCCTGCTCTTTCACCGGCTCTGCTCACATTGCTGCTTCCTTCCAAGTGTTACTCACAGGTCCTGTTCCCACCCTAATGTTCCTCACAGGTCCTGTTCCCTTCCCAGTGTCACTAACTGACCCTCTTTCCTTCTCATTGTTGCTCACAGGTCCTGTTCTCTTCCCAGCGTTGCTCATGGGTTCCCTCCCCCAGTGCTCCTCAAAGGTCCTGTTCCCGCCACAATGTTGGTCACAGGTCCTGTTCTCTCCCCCAGTGTTCCTCACAGGTGCTGTTCCCTTACAAGTGTTCTTCACAGTTCCTGTTCCCTCCCTAGTGTTGCTCACAAGTCCTGTTTCCTTCGGGGTGGTCTTCACAGGTCCTATTTCCTCCCTAGTCTTGCTCATAGGTCATAATCACTCCTCAGCATTGCTCACAAGTCCTGTTTCCTTCTCAGTACTCTTCACAGGTCCTGTTCCCTCCCCTGTGTTGCACACAGGTCCTGTTCCCTCCCCTGTGTTGCACACAGGTCCTGTTCCTTCCCCTGTGTTGCACACAGGTCCTGTTCCCTCCCCTGTGTTGCTTGCATGCCCTGTTACTTCCCCTGTTGACCTCAGTCTTAAAGACCTAAGCCCAGCCTATGACTCAGTCCTGATTTCTGTCCTGTGCTACTTGGCCCTCTGTATGTTTCTTGTTCTGTCTCTCGTCTTGTTTCAGGCTTCACTTTGCACAGCATGTGCCACCCAGGTCTCCAAGTCATGGGTTTTCCCAAAATAAACTATACAGATAAGTCAAAAACACTCTCAGTGATACATTCTATATTGTGCTATTCTCTTATACTGAGGTTTTTCCACTCTTGGGAATGGCAATTCAGTGATCATAGTACTATGAATTATGTAAAAAGAGACACTCAAAAAAAAATAAAAAATACTGCATGATATTGCAGAGAAGAGTCAGGATAGTAAAGTCAAAGCTCAAGCAATAGAGTGAAACCTTGAAAGTCAGTACTTATGCATGGCTAGGACACACACGCATACACACAGTCGTAATCTCAGTCAGGACTCTATTTATATTGTGGATTAGAACACCTAAAGCCCTTATTTCTTTGCCAATGATAGCGCAGTGCGCACACACAGACACACACACACACACAAACTCTTGCTCTCGCACACAACTCAAGCTAAAAGATAAAGCTTTGCAGGTACCTCATCATGACTAACAAGAATTATTCACTATAAACACACACACACACACACTGTCATCCACTGGCACATCACTGGCACTATGTGTGGCCAATCCTTCATACATACTGCAATTACACAACAGCAAACAAACACTGAAGTGCGGTGCAGATGCGCTTATGTGAACAGGTGCACGTGTGATGGGCACCTGACTATTATAACAGCCATGTACCGTATGTTATGTAATGTTTTGCTCCATCATTCTTCCCTGGAGCCTATCAGCTTTGGCAACTTCCTAAACGTTTTCGTGTTTCCACTACTTTTTTCAGCCAACTCCCAGTTTGAGGTGTTTTCTCATACCAAAACTCACTATCACACAAATATGGCAATGATAAGACATATTTGTTTACATGTTCACTGAAACTGGATAGCTGGAACTTGGAAAAAAGATCAGCTGACCTTTCAATCTTCTAACCAAAATTGGCGTTTTAATGAACTTGTGGCACCAATCTGGCACCAACGACCATGCCGTGGCGTGATCTCAAAGTTACCGAGATCACATTCCGCCCTCGTCCCTGTTCTGATCTTTGTTGTGAATAGCAACTGGAGTTCTTGCAGGATTTGATGCATTACACTGCTCCCACGTGATTGGCTGATTGGGTAACTGCATGAATGAGCTGAGGTACAGGTGTTCCTATTAAGGTGCATACAGACTGTATCTTAGACTACCGCTGTGATGGACAGATATTGATTTAGTGCTGCTTTTCTAACTCTCATCTCTCGTTATTTTTCTTCTCTCCCTCTCTTTCTCTCTCTCATTATCACGCCGGCTCGTTAGATGCCATTCCACAGAACAATGGCCGGCCTGCTCAGCGTGGTAACGAGGCAGGAAGGAAAAGTGAGCTGACTGTAGTAAAGTCGTCTCCTCTGACACACTCACACACACACACACACACACACACACACACTGCTTTGTTTTAAAAACACACACACTACAGGATGCCCACATAACAATGAGAGGTGAATGAGTAAGAGAGTAAAAGTGTGTGTATGTGTACGCGTGTGTGTGTGTGTGTGTGTCTAAAACTGCAGCAAATCTCATTTGAGTTATTACCTGAAGGAATATCAAACAAGTGAGCATCCAATTATCCCAAACCTACATACTGTACATTTACTTCAGAGCATGCCACTTTCTCTTTCAACCCCTCTCTCTCTCTCTCTCTCTCTCTCTCTCCATCCATTTGCTCTTTTCTTTCTATTGAGAGGTCCAAGCGTGCTTCTAAATCGACTGTGTTTTTCAGCATGGGCCCCAACACAAACAATGGTGTCATTTACTAACCACACGAAAGCCGATCAAATCGACAGACCGTGTCAACTACAAATCATCCAGCAGGCCAAACCTTTGAAATGAGTCCCACAGGAAAGTGTTCATCAAATGATTTGCTTGTGTACTTTGTCTTAGGCTTTATAAAGCGTTATACTGTGTTACATCACAGCGTATGACCTCACAAACACACACACACACACACACACACACACAGACACACTCATTCGCGAGGTCTCACCCGCAGGGCCGGTATGTGAAGACGATGTAGCTCTCTTCATCTGTTTTCTCAACGAAGGTCACGCAGGTCTGTTTCTCCCAGTGTCTCATGGCCTGCTTAAACATCGCTCTTTGACTGCCTGAGAAACACACCAACACACACACATACACACACACAGTACTTACATGAAACATAAAACCATGCATACAGTGTTTCACCTTTTCATATAAGTATTAAATACCTAAAACTAACAAGCATAGACACCTCTGTGCATGCCTGCATGAACACACACACAGTTTCAGAACACACACGTTTCACATACAGACTAACAGTGGAAGATACATGCAACATAGAGCTGAATACTGCAATGCACCTTTTAGCAAAATATCAGGATAATGATTATGTACGGAGTAAAACACTTGAGGTCGTGCTGAAGGCTGCAGAAACAGGTGCACACGCATACTGTACACACAGACACACACGGGTTACTCACCAGTGAAGTTGCCTGTTATCACGTAAGGGATGACGCCTCCAGGCCAGATTCGCTCGGCTCTGGAAGTGGCAGCTCGCGGGACACGAGATTTACCCCCTCTCACCCTTCTCTCTCTTTCCCCACTGCCCACTGAGCCAGCTCGCGAGCTCTCCTCCTTACTCGAGTTCTTCGACGGTTCTGCACAAAGAAAGCAAGCACATACGCAAATATTACATCTTTTATACCCACTAGCGGTGTACTGTAATGCCACTACCTGTATCTGTATTCGGTTTTAAACCTAAGTGGGCGTGGCCTAACCTAAACTCTCTTTAATTATGCGAATTCTGGCTCGGAGAGTTCCTCAACCTCAGCTACATCGCCGCAGTTCATAACTGGAACCAGAGATATGCGCAGGGCTTGCTTGCGACATCTTTTAACAAACTTGGTTAGGTCTGGTAGCCTAATTTAAACCACCGTGACCCTGACCAGGCAGTTACTAAGGATGAATGAATGTAAGGCATGTTAATAATAGTGTGTCTCCTGTTCATATCTGTATTCACATCTATTAAAGCACATTATCTGTTCATTCTGTTTATATACAGGACACTGATATCCACACATTCACGATCAGAAATGCATTATTGGCAGGGTTAACATTCATTTGTTCCATACGCCACGCTTGCAGTTATATGTCACATGCAGAACCATAATCGTCATATTTCATATCCACGGCAGTTGAGTGGGAGTGGATAACCTGTCCTGCTTCCCAAGGCTCTTTCTCTGTGTTATCAAAGTCTTCATGTCTAAATGCCATGGTAGCTGGTTATGAAGTTTAAGGGATCAGCAGATATTAAAATCAAACACCTTGAACTATAAATATGCCCAAGATTCGCCTCAGTAAAGGTCAGACACAGATGAGAGAGAAACAGAAACGTGGACGTGCACAAAAGTGAACTTACCGAGACCTAGTCGTCGTATTCTCTCTAGCAGGAGGTATAACTGTCCTCGCTTTTTAGTGGAGTCGTGCTCTTCTGCACCACCTGGCAGAGACAGACGAGAAAAGAAAACGCATGTCGTTGTGTGTCAGGTGTTACGACATTGTGGACATTGGAAAGTAATCATAATTCAGCGCGTTATAGATGTGACATTATTACAGCATTAGGTAAACTTTATGAATGCGTCTCTTCCTGCCCAAGTGTGACAGGAAGGTGTGAAATTCCACAGAGTTTGTGTGTGTGTGCGTGAGTGTGTGTATGTGAGTGAGTGTGTGCTCTTTAGTGTCTTCACACCTCATTCAAACCCCCCCCCCCCCCATCTTTACCGTTTCATTGCTCTTATAAGGCCTCCACTGTCGTCACGCCATCATCTGCTTTTGTCTCTTATTCGTTTTTCTAACCCACTTATTCATTCTTCCCCTCTTTCCTCTCACATACACACTCTTGGTCTTTCCCTCTCTTTCTGTAACCCTCTCTCGCTCTCTAATTCTCTCTCTCCGGGAATGTCGAAGTGGACAGGAAAATCAGGAACAAACAAAACCGGCCGAGTCGGAGGCGCAGGAAAAGGCTGAGGTCAGGGATATGCGCATACACACACATACACACTCACTCACACACACACACGCACACACATATACCCCTCTGCACTTTGGCACTGCATGCATTAATGTCGTCTCTGTGTTATATGAGCATGTCGTCAGCGTCTCGTTAAAACTTCGTGCTCTGTGCCAGCCATGTCCATCCTGGTGCGTCGTTTTTTCATGTGCTGTGAACGTTATCCTGACACTAGATTAGGCTTAATGTGCCTATCATCAAGGATCGTCCTTCAACACGCACATATGCACGTTTTGGCAATAGCCACTGAAGTTGTCGGGTGAATTATGAAGAACGAGAGGGAGGATATTATTCCTGACAAACTCTCATCACAGGTCCGTGCGCACACACGCACGTCATATCTGTGCAAACACACTGACACACATATGCTTTCCTCTCTCTTTCTCTTTAAACCAACACACACACACACAAACACACACGCACACAACTCTCACGTACGCACACGCAGATGGTTTGCTGATGCTGCTGAAGTGGCATTTATCAACTCTAATCGCCTAGGCCCTCAAACTCCACCAATATCAACTCCTCCAAACCTGTAATCAACTAAATATCATCTTCCTCAGGCCCACTAATCCCTTCATATCTTCTGGCTGTCTTCCAGCTCGATATATTGTACCATACGCGTGAGTCTAAAATACGTAAACACACATCTGAGTGCTCAAACACTCTCTTGTGTTTATTATAACATTTCGCATAAGCTGGCGTCTGCTGAAAATGATATTTAACAGCTCACGACAGTTTCAAGCCGAGCTCTTGATAAAGCATCACGCATATAGCATCAGTGCTGTATGAAATTAAGACATGGACCAAACATGAGGTTAAATGTAAGCATGACAGACTGTAAATAGTCTTTTCTGTCCTCGACCGGTTTTGAAATCTTCTGAATGCTGCGTGGCGATTGTCGTGTGTTAATGCATGAGAAAGGCTGAATCTTACCCGATGTGTGCCCTTGCCTCACGTGTTGGTGTCGAGCGAGGTCTATCGTCCTGTCCACCTGAAACATTTTCAGATCCTCTTCATCCAAGGCGATATCTCCCCAAAAGACCGCTGGAGTGGATGGGTAGGGCAAAGAGAAAGAGAGAGGGAATATAGTATTAGGAGAAACATGCATAAACATGCATTATTAGTGCGCTGGCACCTAGACCCAAACGCACTCTTTGGGAGCAGTGTCTAATTTCTACACACTTCTACTCCAGAACAACGAGTCGGCACTGTGTCACTGTAACAGCCGATTTAATACAAATTGCTATCATACATTGGAAGAACAGCGAGGCATTACGGTCCACTCAGACACTCATGCTGCTGATCGCATCGCGTCTGAAGCAAGAACGAAATCCTAATTAGTGTTAACGCTGAAACTATTCCTATAGGGAAAAAGTGGTGGTTGTGTCACTTTGCCTCACACAAGGACGTGCGGAGAGTTAGTCCAAGTTGCATCACTTTAAAGCCATTTACTTTCCAAGAATTATCCCAATTTCCTTCCGACTCTGATTCCCAGTACGCCGTGCCCTAGCTTATTCTCGGTCACGCCCGGTATGTCGTATGACGTTCCTAATTTAGGCTGTCGCCGAGGAGATCGTAGAGATGGCGATGATGGGGAACATAATGAAACGTGTGTATACGTATGTCTGAGAGAGACAAAGGGTTACTTAACGCTGATGCTTAACAAAAAAAAAAAAAAAAAAAAAAAAAAAAAAAAACAATGCATGGCTTGTGGTTCAATGAAATTGAAATGGGTGCACACCCACATGTGTGTGTGTGTGTGTGTGTGTGTGTGTGTGTGTGTGTCCATTCTTCATTCTCTGCTCTCGCACAATACCCTTCCCCAGTCTCTAATGGCACTCCGTATTTGATGGGTATCAGCGTTCTTTGTCTCTTGGGACTCTTTCAGTTCTCATTAGACACTGGATAATACCCTCTATTAGAAAACCCAAAACCTAAGTATAGCTCTCATCTTTCTCCGTCTTCCCTGCGTGTTGGAGGTCATTTCGGATGATTTGGCCTTAGTTTTACCGCGTGCACTAACGAAACTTTTCCTTGTACCTTAATGTTACTTTCTGCACTGATGACTGTGATACACTCTAAATGACAGCAAGACTGACCTATCGATGTTATAGGGTCCAAGCAATCTATAGACGAATAAAGAATGCATGAATCCATACACCCGTATAAAGGGATTCGGTGGAAATGCTGAAACAGCCTGCAGAAAACGCTGAGGTAACATCTAGCTGTGAGAACACTGCAAGCATGTGACTAAAACAAACTGAACTAACACCGGGGGCGGACAGATCAGCAGCCCGGGTGTCTGGGACGGGCAAATTTTGTTATTTCGATTTTAATTAGTACTTGCCCAGCAGTAGGAATAATCAACAATAAGACAAAAAAACAGGCCACTGAATGTAGCTTCGTGTAATTAAGCCAAAAAAAAAAAAAAAAAAACGTTACAAATGTCATATCTAATAACGTTAAGGGATCGAGAATTAAGATTAAGAATCCGTTCTGTAGCGGCGCAGAGCTTTTGAGCTGGCGCAACAATCAGAGAGAAATTTCCTCCAGCGCTGAGACAACACTGTTCTGATGACAGGGTGCGAGTAGACAAACAATGAGAGAGCAGCACAAATGTTTGTGTAATGTTTGTATAACACGGCCATTAACGCTACGCATGTGCAGCGAGCTCAACCACAAAGGCCTGGTGCTCCATTTTCATTTAGTGTCTACTGCAAGAAATTCGACTGAATCGAACGACTGGCTTTACAGCTCAGCGAGACAAGAGAACTGTGTGACAAATGTGATCTGGGATTGGGGATTGGGGTGGGGGGAAAAAAAAAAAAAAAAGAAAGCTTTTTTTGTGTAATCTGCACTGGAATGAAATGGTTCGGGACACTGTGGAATTATAACGTCAGTGTTAAGTTGGGTGCATCGGATGGGGCGGAGTTATTTAATCTGGGTAGTAATATCCGTGCACTAGATCCCGTATTCAAAAATACGGGAGATTAAACCTCATCGAAATGAGGTTAAACAGGAAGCTTTTCATATCCTCTAACTTGTCCTTTGATTTATTATTATGAAGTATGAAATTCTACAAATTATTGACAGTGAAAGTAAGGTGTTCGGGTATGATCTTAACCTGTGTGTGTGTGTGTGTGTGTGTGCGTTATCTGGGGTCAGACAGCTGGCTTAATCCACGAGAGCTCTGTCCTTAGATGATGTGTTTATCTCTCTCCAAATGCCGAGATGGGACAAAACTAGTGATGGGAAAGAAAACGAGACGCCGCACATCCACCTAGACTCGTCTCGAATGAGACAAAGGACTGTGTGCAGCGGTCTGAGTGATGTGTTCCTGTAAACAAGCGCAGACACACACACACACACACACATGCGCTCACTCACACGTCAGTAGTTACATAAACGGGTATCAGGGGACCATGAGGAAGAGTTTCTCTAACTAATGTAACTGAAGACCTCTGAGGGACATGAGCAATAGAAGTGACGCAGAGCATTCTGGGTAGAAGCCAACAGCAATTCCTTAGAGGTCTGGCGTTCTAAGAAAGAGCAGATGCAAACGCTTGATTAATCCTTGCAAAAGTCTGATGTAGTGATATCACAGTGATAAACTCACAAATTTGGGAGCATTATGTCAGAAAAGCGTGCTGTCGCTTAATATTGATAAGATTTAACCATATCACCAAGCTCTATTCACCAGCTTGTTATGATACCGAGAAACCACGAAGCGCAAACTCCTCCATCCTGGAGATTCTGCCGTGTTTACGGTAAAGGAAAGTACATTCTGAAACTTAGAAAATTAGAAAAATCATAACAGGGGTTATAGAAATCCAAAATCACGATGCATTGAGTTTCATAAGAACTAAGATGCACCCTAAATCATGTGATGCGTCTGTGATACAAAACGAGCGTCTAGAGAGACTGAAAAACTCCTCAACTCTATAAAAGGACAACGCAGCATCTTCCCTGAGACTCTCTCTCTCTCTCTCTCTTCCCCGCCTCTCTCTCTCTCTCTCTCACTTTATTTCAATCCTCACATCCTCAGCAACTGTACTTTTGTGAGCTGAGCAGCTGGTGGTCAGTTGCGCATCAGAGAGATCCTTTCACACGTCGCTGTGTTCAAAGCCGTAATTGCTTAATTAGTGAAATGCATTCTGGGAGGAAGAGTGTGCGCTGCTGATTCACGCTCTTCCGCTCCAAAACAAACAGTCGGGCGGCGGGGCGAAGCGCTGAGTCGGGAATATTCGGCAAAATTTTCGGAAGCTGGCTGTCAGGCCGGAGTGCTCCTGGAAAATCCTGTTTAACAGAATGTGACTCCGCGGATGAGCTTCCCTTCTGCCCTCGATACACACACACACACAGTCTCCGTCCTGTGTCACATGTCAAGTCCAATTTATTAAACAGACAAACTTGCTGGAAACATGCCAGAGATCCACAGCTTAAGTATTTGCCCGTTATACGTACGCATTCAGATTTGCTGAAGTTAGCAAACAGCAATCTTTACGTTAAAGAGCAGACTCACGTACGCATACGTAGTGCATTTTGCTTTCTCTTTCGTTCCCTCGGCCAGTTCTGCTGTGTGTACGTTTTTATTATGAAAACCCGCTTTTGTGCATGAATGAGCATTTGAGCTACAGAGAGAGAGAGAGAGAGAGAGACAGACAGAGAGAGGAGACTCTTCTCGAGCTAAGTGGCAGGATGCAGGCTACCAGGAAGAGATAAGTGCCTGAATGAAGTGGGCTCCCACACTTGCTCCTCTTACACACACATATATAAACACACACAGAGGGAAATCGGCGTACAAAGAGATGGAAATGTGTTTAGTGCACTCTAATGGCATGAGATAAGCACAAAGCCAAAATGTTCACACTTGGTTTTCCCTAGAGCAACAGAAGCAAGACCACCGGGAGCACAGGGTCACTTCCACGTTTCGTGCACACGCGCTTGATACGCATGCACGTACTGTGCGCGCCCAAGGTCACGCGCTTACACTCAAGGAAATGTGAGAGAAACCGAACCGCATACGCGGATACAGGACAAACAGAAATGAGGCCTTCTGCCCAGTTCAACAGGAAAACGAGATTATGTGGCGCACTGCAGAGATTTAAAGAAATTTCGATTCGTGAAGACGTAATCACATGACCTTCGTTGTCTGTTAAAAGACACGTTGTGCTCAAAATGGCATAGATGTATACGCTACACCAGCGGGGTCCGTGAAGCATAGCCAGAACGTCATGAGTTTTTTTTTTTTTTTCAAGTTGGTTCCCGTGGTGAACACTGGCAGAAGTTTGTTGTCGGCTGTCTACACTAAATCTCCCTGAGCACACCTCCTGACGCGTTCGGTTGTGAATAAGAAGACTGTACAAGTCGTGTGATGGAGAAACAGGGCGGAAAAAGCCATGCACGGAAAGATGGTTTTTTTTTCCTCGTTGCTGGATCTGAAGAAAACAGCAGAAGACAGCAATCATCCATATACATTAGCAATCGTACATTTAGATAGCTGCATTCTTATTCAAACCTTCTGTCCTTCCAGTATTCAGTATGTAGCAAGTTTTAAAAAGCACTTGCGTCTCATGTATATATCTGAGTCGGCGCTCTTCTTATTCACTGTAAATGAAACTAAACTTTACTCTCCAAGCTTAACACTATATGAGGTAAGGAGGTCAGTTCAGGCATTTTTTTTTTTTTATACATAACTGCAGTTTTTCCACAGAAAAACGTTCAACCTTGCAATGCAGGCAATGACATATGCACTAAATACAGGATCCATCTCTGCAATTAGTGAAACGCATCCATAAACCACATCACCGGCCTGTGGGTTAATTAAGAGGATTCACATATACGCAAACAAACAAATAGCACAAGTACAGATGCAAACTCGCGATCCTGTGATGCCCGGGCTCTGGGTTTGTGTGCATGCATTCGTGTGTGTGTGTGTGTGTGTGCGTGCGCGTAATGATAGTATTGACAGTCTGAAAAGAGACATGGTTTTTAAAACCTCTCCCTCTCATTAAGCTGTAAAATGCCCTACCATTAACCTCACACACACACACACACACACACACAAATCCTATCCTAGTGTAAACCTAGAATTGTATTGCACTATAATCATGCACAACCTTCAAACACACAGTCTCGGCTTTGAAACATGTATGTAGAGAGATGTATGGAGAGACATAGACATACAAAGACACACACACACACACACACACACACTGACATGGACACACGCCCATTAGGCCCAGTAGCTCGGGTTTGTTTGTGTTTCTTTGCTCTCTTATTTAGGGGGCGTGGGCTGGATTTGCATAATCTGAAAGGATTGGTTATTCTGCAGTGACAGGGCCATTATGATTACAATGTCTTAAGATAACAGCAACAGATAAACGCGCTGTAATGACTGCATAATGATACGAGCCTATTACTGGCCTATTGAAACTAGTACAACTTTTTTTTTTTTAAGCAGTTTCTGTAAATAAAAGCAGGACAAAGCTTCTTATTTAGGAGCCAGAAAGGCTACGGCCTCAGCTCAAATCTCTACAAGCTTAACTTTGTCAAATGGAAGAGTTTCGTTTTACAACTATTGCAGAAGTCCGGGTGTCGATTTAGATCCCTGATGAGCAAACCAGGGGCGAGGAAAAACTCCCCGGGGAAGAAAAGCCTTCAAAAGGGAACCTGTTCTGCGCGTGCAGTACCGAGCGCGTTCAGGATGCTCAGGATGATTAGACTGGGATGAGCACAGGACAGTCGTTATGATTACAACTGTAGTTATGAGAAGAAGAAAAAAAAAAAAGGCCCATCATTTGGATACTGCTGTGGACTGTTAGGGTGATGTTTGTGAATGAGTGTGTGTGTGTGTGTGTTGTGTGTGCGCTTGGGTATCTTAGCTAGCAGTGCTAGAAGGCAGCGTTTAAAACGCTCACTCAGCTTGCGTTTGCTGTAGCGAGAAGCGGATCGAAAAGGTGTTCGATGGCTCGGTTATTTTTAGCCGGTCAGCATTTCGCATTACACCCCGAGAGTCAGAGAATGCAACTTATCGGCACTTTTTGTTGCCGTGTTTACACTGGTGATGCATTACCTTACTGCAGCAATGTTTACCTGGATACTTGCCGTTGTTTTCAAATCAGTCTCGGTATCAGGAAAATATTTAAATAATGAAAATAACACAGACGTCCTGAAGATGAGCGGCGCATACATCGAGAGTATTTAAATCTTCTTTAAGATCTTTCTACAAAAAAAAACAAATAAAATAAAAGCAAGATCTTGCTTTTGGTTACTAGGGTTTAAGGTATTAATTAGCTGCATTAATAATTATGTCAGTAGAAGGTCCTCACAAGGACAGTAAGCCAAACGTGTGTGTGTGTGTGTGTGTGTGTGTGTGTATGTGTGGGAGCAATGATCTAAATATTGTCCGCCCTTTCCCTTAAGTGATTCTCACAAATATTTTTCAGTTTAGGAAAACAGAGGTCCTCCCTATAACCATCTAATACTCCCACACTTTCCCTCCCCCTATACACACACACACACACACACACACACTCCCTAAACGGTTGCTTTTTGATGCTTTAAAGTTGGAAAACAGCTTAACGGTTGCAAGTTAACAAACACTGCCAGAACAATGAGACAGCTTCTCGGATTTACAATTACTGTGTAAACATTACAAGCAAGACGACAGCGAGACAGACGCATGCGGAGACACCGAGCGAGAGAGAGAGAGAGAGAGAGAGAGAGAGACACAGGGAGAGCATTTAAAAAGAGTTTAACTACAGACTGTTTTAAACATCTGTTCAGCCTTGGGTGAAGTTTCTCTCTCTCTCTCTCTCTCTCTCTCTCACACACACACACACACACACACACAATGACATACATGTGCACACATCACAAAGAACAGAAAGGACAACACATTACACTCTTTTAGATCCTCAGTCAACTTAAACACACCCACCCACACACACACAAAAACACACTCACACACACACACACAGAGCTGTCGATGCGTCCAGATGTGCGAGATGTGAAAAGCTGTCCAGCTGTCTGTCAGATTAATAACAATGCAGGGGCGTCATATTTCATACTTGCGCACACACACACACACGTAAACACACACACAGCTGTACAGTACTCATGGAGCCAGCCACTCTCCAGTTTCGTCACACAACATGTTTGTACTCAGAAAGCTGAATTAGCGCTTTGTGCGCTTAAAGGACAAGTTATGTAACATGCCAATAAAGAAATGTTACCTGTTAGCTATGTTAGCCCACAGTGCTACGTGTTTGGGTTGATTCGACACTTTAGGTGATAATCTCACACTCGGGGTGTTAGTCTTACGTTTGGGATTTAGCCGTGAGTGCCAGTTGCTGTGGTAAACTGGTTGATTTGGCTGGATGATATGATGCAGCTTTAAAAGTGCCACAATACAATCTTCTAATATCATCGCTGCCCGACTCCACGAGTACTCATAGTACCAAATACCTGACTGGATATTAAAATCTATTTCTGTACAAAATGTTTCATTTCCCCATGTTTGGTGTTGAACACTTCATTGCTATAGAAAAATACCACTGAATTTATAGATTTTTTTAAAAATGGACCGCTGCCCTTGTGGCTTTCACCGAAATGAAATATAGGGGCTCTGGTTTCCTCCTGAAAACATGACAGTAGGTGGATTTGCTGCGCTTAATTACCCCTAGGTGTGAATGTGTGTGTGCATGTGTGTGTGCATGGTGCCCTGCGATGGACTGGCCTGCCATGTTGGACGTATTCCCTGCCTTGCACTCAGTATTTGCGTGACCCTTACCGGGATAAAGCGCTTACTTAAGACGAAAGATTGGATGAATGAATATGTCTGAGAGAAAAAGTCAATTACACACACACACACACACACACTTAATCTCTGCTCTGGGGGGCAGATGCGGCTCTGCACACTGATTGACAGTGAAGTTTGCACACATCTACTCGCTGTCAAGGAGAATGTGCGCGCGCGCGGACAGGTGGCGCACGTGCCCGAGTGGCGGCGGCGGTGCGCACGTGGCCTGGGGACCCGCGGGATCATCTTGGTTTGGGGGGGGGGGGGGGGGGGGGGGTTGGGGGGGTGTGGGTGGGTGTGTGTGTGTGTGTTGTGGGGTGGACCCGCAGGCCTTTAGGGCACAGGCGCCCCG
>CM075030.1:11221663-11243748 GCA_037576675.1 Pangasius sanitwongsei | reverse complement strand
TTGTGGTGGTGTATAAAGGCAAAATCACAAAAACTCTGTCATTGTCCAAATACTTCCAGACCTGACTGTATATATGTATGTATGTATATATATATATATATATATATATATATAGGCTACATGACTCTGTAGTACTCTGTACTGTATCTCTGTATCTACTATAACTACACTTTCCTTTGAAAGATAATCATTAAAATTCTTCACAAATGCCATTTTTGCATTAACGTGTAAGTCCATTGAACAGCGCATGCTTGAAGCATCCTTTTCCATGAGTTATCATTAATTATATTCTAGGAAAAAAATGTATATTTTATTTCCACAACATTCATTCAATCCTGTTCATCCCTATGAAAAATGTGGATTCCACAACTCACACGTTCAACAGCAAATTGCGCCATGTGGAATTTCTGAAGATCTTGGGAAGAAGAAAAGTAAGTTCTCTCAATGGATTTGCTGTATTTGTCCAATGCTAAAAATAAATATCCGAAAGCATGAGTAAGGTGTCACTTGAACTCCATCGCAAGGAATAAAACATGACATGGAGTAGTGTTATACGGGTAAAATCAACGACAGGGTGATGTGATGTCACGTGGTGTTATACACGTCGTACTTTTTATCCGTTTATACTTACATTTAATGTTGGTGAACGTCTGTGAAACTAGTTCGTGTTATCACTTACCCTACATATGCTATAGCAGCTATACACATTTCTTCCCTCAACGCGTATAAGTTGTTACTATAGAAACGATAACATATTAGAACAAGCATCTTAATATAAAACTATGAACTGCTGTTATTGAAAATTAATCAACACCTTCTGACCAATCAGAATTGAGAATTCAACAGCGCTGTGGTGTAATAATACTAGGAGAGTGTAAGAGGTAGAAAATGGACGAGAGAGAAAAGCCTGGCAACTAAAAGGGAAGTTTAATTTGTTAACAGCAGTACATTCATATACAAGACTTAACAAATCAGTTTGGAAAGTGAAATAGAACTTTCAGGTTTCGAGCCGATATTTATCATTAAGACGCGCTACGGATGAATTAAAGGTGTGGGTGCAGTCAGTTCACATTTCAGTGCTGCGACACAGTGTCAGGTGAACAACCTGAAGTCATAGTGTGCATACGAGACCAGAAAGTTGTTAATTTACCCCAAGAGGCTGGTGTCATTTTAAATATACGTCTCATTTTAAATATACAAAACTGAGGAAGGGCAAACACAGAGTTACAGTGTTTATTAAATAAAGACCGTGGATTGTTATCCGTATCACACTTGTGCATTTTGGTATTGTTTACAAAATTGTCACGTTTGTGCCATCACTGTCAGTTACGTTAAATTCAAAGTGTACCTTGAGTGTCGGAATATACATCATCCAGTTAATAGCTCTAATAGAATTATTTCTTATATAGATCTAATAATAAAAGAGTTCACTAAGAACCTCTTGTGCATTCCCCAAAATTCATTTAAATATTTAATATCATAAAACTAGACAGGTTTACTGATGCAACTCCTTTAAAATAGCAAGAACAACAACAACAACAACAACAACAACAACAAAAAAACATTCACAGAACGATGTTTCAACAGAAGAGATGGAAAGCATAAATAGGATGCGGAGTCGTCTACGTTGGCGTCGGCCTTAATTAGTCATCGTCATAATCGATAGTGATCAATATAATTCATATTTTGACATACATTCATTCACAACACAGTGCTTCCTGGTTGGTTGGTGATAAAGGTATCTCACAAGAACAATGGTGAAAAGGAAAGATAGAGTACACTATTTGCATTATTTACTACCTCTGTGTGTGTGTGTGTGCGTGTGTGTACACACACACATATATATATATATATATATATATATATATATGTGTGTGGACACACACACACAGGCAGTTGACAATTAACATATTATTGCAAACAACACCTATAAGCTAAATGCCCATCAATATTTGCAAAAAAGAAACCATCGATACATGAATTGCGGAGCACGACATTAGGACTTGCGATTAGTGAAACTGTATTAAATGCCAGTTTTCCTCTTCCTCTTATACTGATACACATTCTTCTACAGAAGAACCCAGCGTTCTGTGTTTGTATCGACATTTAGTCCACATGTAGCGCCCCTAAAAAAAAAGCTACGAGAACGTAAATGAGCACACGTACGACATCGATTTAATATTTTACACCCAGGATGCTCAGTCAAGTCAGGAATCACAAGTTAGAAGTTCAGGGTCTCTGACATCATCTTCCACCAATCCATAAGCTCCTCCTTCTCTTCCTCCTTCCGTTCCTCCAAGGACTCCAACTCAAAATCGAGCTGCAACACACAGACACAAGAGAGTCAGCACCAGTACTTTCTTGTAACAGCACGTCTTTAATGCTTTTCATGAATTAAGTGAGTACATGTCCATTTTATCTCTTTATAGTTACTTCCTGCTAGAACTTATATTATAGCAGCTATAAAACAGTCTTTCCCTCACTTGCCTTGCTTTCTTTCTCTCCTGAAGTTAATAAGACAAAAATAATAATAACTCCAGCTTGTTATGTTACAGAGAAACATCTTTCCAGAAGTTTCTGTGGCAGAAAACTTACGGACTATAACAAAATGCTGACACTGGAGACTCCTTCCATAAACATCTTCTTACAGAAAATACACCAAGTCAGCTCAGACACCAAGTCTGAGATTATGTGCCACCTCTGCCATTCAAAAGTCCCTGGTTAATTTTTTTTTCTAATTGGGCACTGGCACATGAGTACAACATTTCAGTTGCCTAATGTACACAATCTGGTTTTTTTTATTTATTTTTTTTTAATGTTATATATTTCTGACTAGCTGGTTGGAATTTCAGCTCTCACGACACTTTACTGGGGTAATTATTTATTTGAGATTTTTTTTTTTTTTGGTTGAAAATTGCACATGCACATTTTTTTGATCTAAAGACAGAGACAAGTATCTTGTCTCCAAAGGTGCTAAAAGCGATCATTTCATCTCATGCATTGATGGTCTATGATGAAGTCTTTGCTGTGTAGAAATGCGAATGCCTTTGCATAGTAATTAAAGCTCATATTTGAACATGGTTGCTGTTATTTAATGCTCTGTGTGTGTGTGTGTGTGTGTGTTTGTGTGTGTCGGTGCATTTACCCGAATAGCAGGGCTGTGTGGTACAGCCACTTTCTTGGTCACTGTAAGATATCCAGGAGCTGAGGCTGAAACTTTGTAGTTACCAGGAGCCAATAAGCGCCAATAATCACCGTCCTTAGCTACAGAAACATAGAGATGTGTGTTACATAGAAAACAGAAAATGTCATTTAGAATAATGTTATTAATTATACGTTATTATGCAATTAATATGTTATCAATTAGAATGATATATAATTAATTATAATAGCACTAATGACACTAACTCCTTCGGAACTGTTCTGAGTCGCTGTGGGGACATGATGGTTGTTTTTTTAACACGGAGTGGCTATGAACGAATTAATATATTGAGGCCACAGGTTAAAATTTGGAGGCCACAAACTAAATATCTCATGGCCGTGAGATACTAAAGTCAATTGTAGGGAATTGTTCCCTACAACTAATTCATTGGTGGCCACGAATTGTATAAGTTGAGGAAGTTGTGTACTTCCTGTACTTATCTCTTACTGTATGTAATACGTGGCCTATAGTTAATTATTTGGAGGGATAAACTCTGTCAAAACTCACTTTAGATAACGCCGGCTAACGGTATATCCATAACACAATACCGGTAACTCCAATATGTCCATATGCGTCATTCCAAGATGAAGTAAAGGGTAATATTATCAATCATTAACCGGTTTCTGATTCGGTTCCTGCTTAGGTGCCGTAACTATCTAATTCAATCGATTTCTCTAATTTCTGACTCATTTTAAAATACAATAGCTGCCATGAAGTAAGTATTCCATGGCCACAAGATAGATCTTGAGAAACATTAACACATGGCCTTAATATACTTATTTGTTGACACACCTAATTAAAAAATAACGACCACGTCACCTCAACGGCTCTGTATTTTTGTAATTGGGATTATATTAATATAATATTTCTGCTGAATTTCTATTGCCAGAAAAATGAAGTAATACTCAGCTAATCATTTTAAGCACACGACACCATGTTGCCACTAGATGGCAGTCTTGGCATCATGTTGATCCTGTTGCCATCTTAACAGCTGTCCCAATATTTTAAGTGACTTTAACTAGTTTCCTGCTGTCACTTCGTTCTGATTAGCACCAATATGATGCTAAATAGGAGTGTCTGTAAGAGTGTGTGTGTCCACCTGAGGTAATGTCATGGTCAATGCCGTCTACAGAAATGGAGGCGTTGGAGATGGGATTTCCCTGAAGATCATGCACAAAACCCTTCACTCCACGATGAACCTGAGGAAGGACACGAAAAGTGAAACACACAAAAAGTCGTTGCAAACTATACAGGATTATTTAAGGTACAGTCAGCGATTTTGGTAGACATGAGCTGACGCTAGCTGTTTTTAAATATAACAGCTTCCCTCCTTAGTGGTTAGGGCAAGAGAGCGAGCTTTCTGAATCGCTAGGTAACATGCAGACGTGCCTCCTTGGTCTTATTGGATGTTGGTCGACGTCATTTTGTTTTACACCTGTTTACAGGCCTGGGGTATCGTAGAGCCTCTTCTGAGCAGATGTTTTATTCAAAGCAGCCAGAATGTGCAAAGAAACGGGTTAGAGCTATAAAAGGTTTCAATACAGAGACAGAAATCTGCATATACATGCCTATATCATCACATACAACCACAAACACACACCTGTGCAATATAGTTGATGAGGGAGTTCCGGTTCTGGTCCCAGTACATTTTGAGTGTGTTTTCGAGTGGAAACTTGTCACAGCTCAACTCCAGAGTGATCTCAAAACAGTTGCTGCTCAGATAGTTAAAGTCCTGCATGCCTGAGCGAGAAAGAAAAAGAAAGGTCATGTGATTTGAGAGGAGTGAGTCCTATCTGTATCTGTTTTTTTTATACTGTTTTACAGTTACGTGCAGATTTAAAAATTTTGAAATACAAGTTTTGTGGAAATAAAACAACCACACAATTAAATGAACAACTCTCAGTTGATTTTCCTTAGTTTGACAACGAAGCTTCAGTGTAGTTAGCTCAATTTTCTTTGTAGCCTGTAGTGTAGCTACTTTATCAAAAAAAAACATTGTTTAGCTGTTTAGCTTAGCTATTTTAAATTTTAAATGAGAAGCTTGAAGAAAGTTGTGCAGCATCTTTCCCAACATCCAACCAACCATTTTCTGTAACGCTTATCTCACGCAGGGTCACGGGGGAGTCTGGAGCCTATCCTAGGGAACATGGGGCACAAGGTGGGGGACACCCTGGATGGGATGCCAACCCATTGAAGGGCACAATCACACATGCATACTCTGGACAATTTGGAAATGCCAGTCAGCCTATAACACATGCCTTTGGACTGGGGACTAGGGACTTTGGACAAGGCAGAGGTAAGAATTGAACCCCCAACCCCTGAGGCGTGTGGCAAACATGCTAACCACTAAACCGCCGTGCTCCCTAGCTTTCCCAACAGTGGTGGCATTACCAATACGTCTGATGGTGTAATCTGAAAATAAAGGTGTAATATTTCAACCAAGAATGACATTAGGTGTACTAGGATGAAGTCATTATAGTCTGAAAGAGGCAAGTTATAATACTTGGGGGGAGGGGGCATCAAAATGCAAGTAAATTAATGATATATTTGGTAGATATGGTGATGTATTTGAGTCTAACAAATTAAGAAATACAAACGGTTCACTAGTGCTGGGTGCTAAGATGAAGATATGTTGGAAAGGTAACAAGCATTTATTATTTATGTAAATTTAATACAATACAATTCTTCTGAAAATTGTTCAGATTTGGTCTGTAGTACAATCTGACTCAAAGTTCAGGACCTTGTTACTTGCAAGAAGATGGCTTCTCTACTTCTTATTTGTGTAAAATCCCTATACTGGTAGTCTAATACCATAAGTCTTGCAATATAATGCTGCTTTTTTTTGTAGTCTCAGTGGTTTTTAACCAAAATATATTTGTAGCGAATGCATTTAGTCAGCTATAAAACACAGAAGGAAGAAAATGAGGAAGAAAGGAAAAAAGGTCAGTACAGCTCAGTCAAAAGTGCTGCAAATCCAAATGTTGTTCAACATTTTGGTACTATTTTATGATCTTTATTTATACTACAGGTGTGCATCGGGACTGGGATTCCACTGGAACCTACAAAAAGTCACCAGGACTGGCATTCTTTACTCTCATACCGACGACAGCTGGTGGTCAGATAAGAAGGGTCATGTTGATTGACTCAGTTACCACATTTTTATTCATTTTCTTACATTTCTTTTGCCTGGTCAGGGTCACTGTGGTATACAATTATTACTATATTTTGGGAAATAGAACCAACTACATCCATTAGAAAATATTGTGGGTTGAATTGGTATTACTTTCTGCACAAGTGGGTGAAATTGGTCTGTCTGAACTGTCTGTGCAAGTGAGTATGACTTGTCTGATTGATTGGAGAATGATTGGTCTCCTGGAATGGGTGGGATTGGCTTCTGTGGGAAAGGGTCGGATTGGTCTAACTTCCGGTGGGAGTCGGTGGGATTGGTCTAATGTTCTGTGGGAGTGGGTGGGATTGGTCTAATGTTCTGTGGGAGTGGCTGGGATTGGTCACACTGTTTGTGGGAGTTGCTAGGACTGTTCTAACTTTCGGTGGGAGTGAGTGGGAATGGACTAACTTTCTGCAAGAATGAGTAGGATTGGTTTAACTGTCTGTGGTAGTGCGTGGGATTGGTCTAACATTCTTCAGGAGCAGGTGGGATTGGTCTAACTTTCTGTGGGAATGGGTGGGATTTGTCAATCCTTCTGTGGAATTGGGTGGGATTAGTCTAACTATCTGCAGGAGTAAGTGGGACTGGTCTCACTGTCTGCAGAAGTGGGTGGGTTTGGTCTAACTGTCTGAAGAAGTGGGTGGGATTGGTCTCACTGTCTGCAGAAGTGGGTAGGATTGGTCTAACTGTCTGAAGAAGTGGGTGGGATTGGTCTCACTGTCTGTAAGAGTGGGTTGGATTTGTCTCAATGTCTGCAAGAGTAGGTGGGGAACTTTCTGCAGGAATGGGTGGGATAGGTCAAACTTTCTGCCGGGAGTTTGGTGGAATTGATAATGTTCTATAGGTGTAGCTGGAATGTGTCAGAATTCCTTTGGGAACTGTCAGAAGTTGGATTTAATTTAAACGGTCTCATGCACACCACTAGACTGCACCTTACTTTGAGCAGAGTCAGCTAATACAACATGCCACATATATGTCAAAAGCTATAATGATTTGTAGTCATGTACCTCCAGGCACGCTGTACCAGGCCCCTCCATTAGTGATGCCTTCTTTGAAACTGGAGTCATCATCATTTTTGCGGCACGGTGCTCGATTAGGGTCTGACATGACCGGATTGTAGGTGGAGTACGCCTTCGCCAAGCTCTTAAACACCAAGTCATCAGGGCTGGCGCTGTACTCGTGAGTAGATCCTGAGAAGCAGAAAGAGGTGGAGAGATATATGAGTGATACAGAGAAATATTATGCACTGCAAACATCCAAATACTCCACCTGCTGCCTCATCTGCTACTCATTTCAGTCCTCCCTCCAAGTTTAGCTGGTCTTTCTGATCTCGTGTTTAACAACTGTGTTTATTTTTTTTTACTGAGGCTCATAAACATGACTGTTAAACAGGTGCTGTTTTGTGGAGCTTGGAAAGGAAACACTTAAGAAAGCCACATGTGTGTTTATCTTGCTGAAGGCGAAGGGGAAGAGTCTGAAACTGTCTTTCTCTCACAGAGATTTGACTCAGCCGCAATGTTACATCCCTGTTGTCATCTTGTGAAACTCAAAAATGATTTTTAGATAGTATCTTGGATGGCTTATTCTGATTATGCAGACTGGTTTTAGGGCAAATTTGTTAACAGATCAGTGCATTCACATCATATTCGATATGTGAAAAATGGACAAAATGGAAACTTTTAGCCACAAGATCTGTGTGCTAAGCTAGTTAAGCTAGCTAAACTATCAGATATTAGTGATAGTTTATTTTGAAAATCAAGCAAATAGTAAAGTAAAATACCCTAGCCATCTAGCTAACTCCTATCCATCTACCTAATTGGCTACTGTAGTTTGGCTACTGATATCCTACTTGGGCTAGTATATTAAAAATTAGCTAGCCAGCTAGCTACGTCGTCTAGTGTTAGTGCTTTTTGGCTAGTTGGGATGATCTGTATTTATGGATCCTGGTATTTTTTTATTGAGAGTTATGGTATAGAGATGTTCCTAGACCATTTAAGTAGCTTTTTTGGTATTATAAAATATTAAAGTTTATTAATCAACATAGATTTTAATAATGTAAAGCATTAATGTAAACTTTTTACACAATCACTTAAGCATTTTCTTTCCAGTTCTTTCTGAGGAATCCAGCTTGGTTGTTTTTCCAGCTTCTAGCTAAATGTTTCAGTTTTTCTACCTGCCTTAATGTTGTGCTATTTTCTTAACCTATGATTAATCTTTCTTAATCTATGATGTAACATCAATAGCAGTAATATAGAAACTGTTTCCTTCCTGCCAACACTTACCACAGATTATCTTAAAGATGGTTTACAAGTTAGTCAGCGTGTGTTTTGGCAGCTGGTCAGACTAAGCTGGATTTTTCAGCAGGGGTTCTACTGAACATAAGAGTTTTAGACCTCAATACAAACAACCTTCACTGTGGAAGCTCTGAGTTTGGGGTCAAAATGTGTGTGTGTGTGTGTGTGTGTGTGTTCTCGCACCACTTCGGGTTTCGTCATATGGGTAATTGGCCACCACATCTCCTCCATGGAGGTTGGCTGACAGGACAAATGGGATGTCCATAATCCAGTGAATTACTGCCTTCGTCTCAGGAGCGAGCTGCAAAACACACAAAGACACGGAGGTTACCATTTTTCTAACATTATTACAGCACATGATTGTTTCCGCCTCCCCAGTTTGCTCACTTGCAATTCCCACCCACCATCCAGCTCTCCCCTATCATACAACAGCTACAAACTGTGGAGGGTCAAGGCTAACACGTGCTTCCTTCAAGACACGTCATACCAACCAAGCACACTGTTTTGAAATTCTGCTCAATCTGTGTCTCGGGGCAGCGTAACCCACCTAGAGGAAAGTGCTATCTACCCTCTTCTACATACATGAGCTCACAGATGCCTACGATTGGTCGCTGTGTTTGACAGAGGAGAGAGAGTACGCCATCCCTCCTAACCAGACAGCACGGGCAAATATGAATATGAGGAACTGATATTATTGAAAATATCATAGTATGTATTGGGATTCTGGGTTGTCTATTACCTGTAAGCACTTCACTATACAGACAGCTCCAGAAAAATTGGCACCCTTGCCAATAATTTTTTAATTTCAGGCTGAGCTTAAGCTAATTAACTACACACATTTCTTCACTACCTTTGTATTTTTTTCCCCACCTTCCTGAATGGTGCTAATAATTATGGAGCTGACTGCACGAAGAAACACCTCACTTGCTTTCTCGTTCTCTCTCACCTTAGTATTTTCATCTACGGCCTTCTTCATGTTTTTCAGCAGGTGGTTGTTCGCTCCTCCGTCTCTCTCATTCATGTAGACGATACGATCCAAGTCCGGAAAGTTCCGGTTCAGATCGATACCCTGAGCGTTGCTGCGTCCCACGAACCAGTCCTTCATCTCACCAGACTAAACACACACACACATACACACACACACACTGTCAAATTCCACTGTGTATCCCCTCTACAATTTGCGTTACATTTCTCTGAAAAGTTTCCACCATTTTTCACTAATAGATCAAAAGTGTGTTAACGATTAAATGCACTAAAGAAAACAAATATCACACCAACTGAGCTTTAGTTGTTGCGGCCTCAGATATTTGTACATTTAAATGTCCCTACATGGGATGAATGTAAGGCTTATTGCATGGCACAGATCACACTGTATGTAGGTGTATCTGTGTGTTCATGCACTTTGTATGAGCCCTTACCTGCGAGGCGGCTTTCTCAAAGCCATCGGGGTTCATGGAGGGCATGATGTGGATGCGGGTGGAGTGGATCAGGTTGATGATGGTGTCGTTGCCCTGTTGATACTCATTACATAGATACTGAGCCAGATAGATCAACAGCTCCCTGCCAACCGCTTCATTGCCATGCATGTTCCCAATGTACTTAAATTCTGGCTCACCTACAATGCACACACAACATATGTAGAGTTATATATATTTTATATATGTATATACATATATAAATGTCATATGAATGAATTTCATGGCAATACAGTCAGCACTGGGATCTTTCCTAGACAATTATATTGTATTTAAAATGACAAAACACACTGTAAATAGGATTTGAATAAACAGATTACAAGTATTACTTCTTGCTCTTTAAAAAAATAAGAAAATTGTAGTTATTAGCAAATGGCTGTGGTATAAGACGAATAAAGCAATTCGGGACAAGCTGCATCACGCCACCCTGCCACTGATTAGTTTTCCTATAACAGCATGCCCTGTCCTGATTTATTCCTTACATAACAGATAAGAAAATATTTTCTGTTCATATCTATTTCAGCTGAATTTCAGTATGCCGTGTATAGAATTACTGTGCAAGTACTAAGAATATGTCTGCTTAAGTAAGCTTGAATTTCTCTCCACGACTGGCCCTAACATGTCAATTTCTGTAGTTTTTTTTTTTTTAATGTAGTGATGTTTTCTGGTCTTCTTGTGCTGCTTTTTAAAGTCCTTCAAATCACCTTCAAATATGACCCTTTTTTTTTTTGAGACCCACAGTATAAAATGATTTCATCTGAAGTCTCAAATGTTAAAAACCAGCCCTGATTCTGTGGGTCGTAAAAGAACTTACACAGTTTGCATCAAAATAGCTCCAAATAAACAGGGACACAGATACACACACTCATGTATACACACATATTGGAAACAGATGGACAGGAAGCTGTTTAATGGAGCTGCAGCAGCAGGGGTAACTCTCTATTCGGCATTTTTTATAACCGTTTTATACCGTTGCCTGCCCTTAACGTAAAAAACCCACATGCCGTACATAAATTCGTGGTGCGTGCATGTGTGTGTGTGTGTGTGCAGGTGTGCGTCTCTAAGTAATAGTAGGTTCCTGTCACATTAAAAAAAAAAATCACTCTTTGAAGTCCTCCAAAAATAAATTTAAATTTCAACCTCTTTAGCAGATGGTAAAGTCAAAGCATTTCCCAGAGCTGTCCACAGGAAACATCTCTGCGAGTGTGTGTGACTGTGTGACTGTGACACACACGTGCATTTAAGTGGAAAGAGGGACGTGTGTGTGTTTTCGCATGTTTTTACAAGGAATGGAAATCTCTATGTGCCTTGCGATTCATGGCGTTTTATATGATTCTATAGTTTTTTTCTACTAGGAAGATTTGGTGCTTTTAAAACATAATAATATTTGTATCCAGCATTATATAAATTGAGTGTAATGTTTTTATTTGGCCAAATGACACTTATGACAGATGTGTCAAGACTTATGATAACAATAGTGCGATAAATGATGTTACAGTTCACTTTTCTGGGAGAAAATGTCAGTCGTCACTAAACAACGACTGACTGCTGCTCACAGATTGGAGAGTGTTTCATTTTTTTATTCTCTTCCCAGTTAAACAATTCATTTCTCAAGGCATTCCATAGGCATTGTATCATTCAACCCACAGGATTTCCAACTGTGTCACTGCTGTTTAGAAAATTTGTTACATATAACAAATTAAATATTAAAATGTTATGAAATACTACTTTATATTTTTTGCCATACTGCTCAATCCCAATCCCAGCTAATAATTTTAGGTTAGCAGAACTTTTTTAGAAATATTACAGTTCTACAAACTTCTTATGCTGCGTTCTTGACCAAATGGGAACTGGGAAATTTCTGATTTCCCAGTTGGAATGATGCATTCGAACGGCTCTCCAGTTTTTCAAGAGCTCCGACTTCTTAAAGCTGCAATTCCATGAAAAGTAAGAAGAAGAAACAATGTGATTTAAAGTTTTTAAGCAGTTTTTTTTTAGCTTCTGTTTCCATTTGAAATCACTAGATACTGGGGGATACTTTGATAATCGAAATGTTAATTGGCTTTCTGTAAGATTTTTTTTTAATCAAACTGCTTTTTCATGTCATTTTTGGCTCTAAAAATCACATCCGCTTTTAAAATAAAAAGAATTGTTTAAATCCAGTTTCCGTAGACAGCTTACAGTGAGTATTCACTTTATTTCCGATGTCACGTGTCGGAGTTTGTGTGAACGCTCTAAAGTGGGAAGTAGGAGATTCCGAGTTGGAAAATTCCGAATTTCCATTTTTCATGAACGCGGCATAAGAAGGTCAGGATTTCATTTGTAGGAACACACATACTAAACTTTCTATAATGTTAGTTTCTAGCTAGGAACATTGTGTGAGCAGCATGAAGCAAACCTTTAATGCATCAGATGTTTTCAGAACATTGTAGGAAATTATATTTGTCTAACATTACCATCTAAACTTCTTAGAACCTGTGCTGAGAGAGAGAACAAGCAAAAATCACAAGTTTATATTAACACGCAAGTTCTAATATGTTATCGTTTCTATAGTAGCAGCTCGTTCACAGGGACTTGTAATAAAAAAAAAAACCTTTTTTTTTTAATCAAAGAAAAACGGCGGTAACAGTCAGAAGTAAATCTCGCATACGTTCCATAACATTAAATGTAACTCTAAGTGGATAAAAACTACAAAATGTTGTTCATTACTCAATTTAAAAAAAAAAAAAGGTTGGCAAATTGCTGTGTTAAAAGAGGAATAAAACACTTTGAGACATGGTGTTACAAAAAAAGAATAATTAACTTTAGGGTGGTAACGACATCACACCAGTTTGTCGTTGATTACTTTCCTATAACAACACTCCCACAAAGTGTTTTATACCTTACTTAACACACACACACACACACACAAGCGCATATACACAGGCAAGTCTTGCTCTTTCTCCCTCACACACACACACACACATGCACGAGGGTAGGTGATACTCTCACTCTCAAAGAAAATAAACCTCAGAGGAGCAAGCTGGACTGATATCCACCATCTGCCAAACTCATTAACAGAGCTCTGAAAGCACTCTTCACCACACACACACACACACACACACACACGCACACACCTTTACAGCCACCATGTACCAATTACCCTCTCTCGTAACATCTGGGACTGTTTTATTATCCCGTTTCAGTGTTGTGTGTAATGATGCATTTCTACACGTCATCGCTTTCCACTGCGGTTCTGCATGTGAACTTCGGCGTTTAAACAATAGCACGAACTGTTTTACGCACGCATCATAAATCCCAAACTGGAGGCAGTGTTGTGTCTTGCAGAAGCCTTTGGGAACTTGCTTCTGCTGCTCCATTTCATCAAAAGCATCAACACTAAACCTCTGTACGAATGTATTATGAGAAAAACAACACTGGGATTTGTGTTTAACATACGTATGAGTGTTTGTCTTATGGGAATCGTGCTCAAGTCTAAAGCTGCTTGCTAAATTCTTATTACTATTCTTCTTTCCACTATGAAATAAGCAGCACCAGTGTGTAGGCTTTGCACTCTTTCTGGCTCCGTTTCCCCGTTTCTGGCCAGGATCCCTGTCAACTCTATTCATTCGCTTAAAGATTTTATGATTAAAAACACATGACACTGACTCCCGAACTCATATAAACGCACTGTGGAACAAAAGATGATATATGGACTGATCTTAAACTAACAGAGACTGTAAGGAAAGCTGGGGAGAGAGATGGAACAGGGAGGCGGATTAATCTGTTCTTAGCCTGAACATGTGTGTGTGTGTGTGTGTGTGTGTGAGAGAGAGAGAGAGAGAGAGAGAGAGAGAGAGAGAAGAATCTCGTTATATAACGTGGAAAATATCTCTCCTTTGGCCATTTCTCCTTGCACTCCTCCATTCTCTGACATATGGACTCTGACTTTTATTGATCTGGAGCTTGAGAGGAGACAGAAACCAGATGGAGGATGATATCAATCTCTGAAATGATACAGCTGGTGCTCTCGGTTTCTAACAAACATCAATCTTTCCACCTGTTCATTTATCCAGGCTTCTATCCATCCAACCGTTCATTCATTAAATAAACAGTAAAGCCTCTGTCGCTTGCTTCTCCCTGCCTAAGTCAACATATGACAGAATTTGCACAGAAATGCGAAGAGACGTCACTGGTGACCTGGTTTCTATGGATATTGTGACAAAAGGTGACATTTACCTCAAGATAAGAACGCACTGGAAACACACACAAGTGCTGAGTCATTATGGAAATGGACTGAGATACTGTCTCTACAATGTGCCATTAGTGCCATTTGCTTTAGCCGTCAGTCACTACATCGTGTAATGGGCCTTGGTTTTATCACCTTCGCTCCCAGTGTAAAGATTTTTCACCTCATTTTTGTCAACAAAGCTTAATAAAGTATATACATTCAATGGGGAAGAATTCATTTACAGCTATCAGGCTAAGATAACGTTAACTAATGTTAGCATAGATGATGACTAGCTAGATGTATATTTAATTGATATTGTGTATGTATAATTCCACGTTTATCCCCATTTCAGTTCATTTCTATTAACCTCCTTGCAAAATGATAAACTGGAAAGGTGAAAAAGTTCACAAACACTGATAGCATCCTTTTGCTAATTGTATAGCTAGCTCTAAAAGCAGTTGTGAGAACAGTTATTGTTTTTGTTTGTTCTGTGTCAAATATAGTCAACAGTGAGGTGGTAGTCAGAGCTAGGTGCTGCTATGTCGTTGAGGAGGAATAAAAATCCACACAAACTAGAGGTTAATATCTGTCAGTTAGCATGACAGTCTAGAGAGATTAGCTTTGCTGGGTTAGCAAGCCATCTTTTGCTCCGGCAGCAAAAACGCTCTCTGAGGATTCACTGCGGCAAATTATGTGAGAAAGCTAGCATGAGTGTAGCATGTAAGATTTCTCAGAACGATGGAATTGAAACATAAAAACTGAGATATAAACAAAAAAAATTTGGAAATGAGACACTTGAACAAATTGCTGAACATATTAAATGTTTTGAACCAGATTTTAAACCAGATTATTACCTCAGCTTACTTGGTTAGCACTTTTAGCCATCATTAGCTCACTAAGCTTAGTTACAGATGCATTTAAATGGAACTCGTGAAATCGTGCTTTCGCCATGGAAAGATGTTCAGTGGTGTTCGGTGAGCAGACGCTGTTGCTAAGCAACTGGGAAGTATGCTGAGGATAAGCTAAGGCTAAACTACTTATCTAGCTAGCGCTCAGCCATTAAGCAGCCTTTATATGTACAATGTGAATGTCTAGTCACAGCAGAAACAAGACAAAACTGTTGTGAATATCAACATTTCCCTAAATTACTAAGAAAAGATGTGGTACAACTAAAACGATGACCTGGCATTGATTGCTAATTAAACATTAATACTATGTCGCATCTCGTGAACTTAGAACTAAGACAATTTCAATTCGTTAGTTTCATTAATACAATAGAAGTGGAACATTCATTTGAAATCATCCCAATAGTGCTATAGCTTTCATTGCCTCAAGCAGCACCACAGCCTTTGCTGAATTAATGCTTTCTTACAGTAAATTGGGTAAATATTCATTTGTAATGGTTTTAATGGTTACAATGGAAATTGTACTGGTTTTAATGGAAACTATGGTCCCTGTGGGGCTCTACTGGTAATTTGTGGCCTTCTGCTGGTGGCATGTTATATCTAGTGGATACTATTAAGGACCAATAATGGTAATGGTTTTAATGGTTAACTGATGGTTTGGTAATGGTAATGGTATTTGTAGTGAAAACCATTCATTATTCTGTGATGGTTTCTATTGGATTTTTTTTCTCTAAAGTGATTAAATGAGTATCACTCACTGAGTCTTTCCTATTCATTCAGTTCCAAACCCAGAAGCCAAAGCACTTCATTTCCACATATCCATAACCGACTTCAAGACTGTCAAACATAGGTGGATTTTATTTACATGGATTTACATTATATGTTTATCTTTCAGTGTTTAAACACTCGTGAATGATATTTGCAACTGCGTATATGCAGAACCCGAACCGTGCTACTCAAGCTCATTCAGTCCCAGCTGGAGATTTCAAGCATTTCAGTGCACGCAATATTAGACGTATTGGACTGGGTGTGAAAGCAATTCTTCAAATTGAGCACATTATCAAAATAACACAAGATAGCAACAGTTATTAGCTATTTGGTCTGATCAAGCTAATAATTTGTCTGCTTTAGACGACTACGTGATCAGGCTGCACATCCGAGCAAATCATGGAAGTGAACTGGTGAACGAATCTGAACGAATCATTTAGAAAATTTAACACTTTATCAAACGAATCACTCAAGTCACTGTAACGACTCAATAATTTGACTTATTTTTACCTTTTCAGCTAACGAATCAGATTTATTTTCAGCGAATCAGAAAAAAATGTAATAATAACAAAGGAGCATCCTGTACAAATTTTCTCCCTTTTAATCATGACGAAAAATATTCTGCCAAAAAATCCTACTAAAATATCCATAGCCCTTGTTTCACCTTGATTAAAAGATTAGTAACGTTTTCAAATGGATTTCTACAGTTCACTATTAAAACTCGGAAAGTAAGGAGATTCTTGTGGATATTGGACCACATTTGTTTGAGTGAAACTAAAAGGTAAAGTGTGAAGTGTAGTCCTTTTAGGAAGGACATTTAGGAATTTTCATCAAAATAATCATCGGTAATAAGTCACGTTGAGAGAAGGAAAAAAAGGCAGGAATCCCATTTTTCTAGGCTCTTTTCCACACACACACACACACACACACACGTTTGTATACTATCCTTGTGAGGACCTTCCATGAACATTTATTAGTGTAGCTAATGAATGCTGTGCCTACATCTAAATCTAACCCTAACCGTAACCTCGGTAACCAAAAGGAGATGTTTTTGGCTCTTTGTTTTAAAATAAAGTCTTCATTTTTTGTTAAAATAATCTCTTTTTTTCTTGTGGGGACATTTGGTCCCAACCAGGAGGTTAAAACCCTACACACACACACACACACATCTTTAGTGAAGGAGCACATGTGGCAAATCTGTTTGATTTATTATTAATGAGTGTATGCTGACAGGAAGACATCTCACTCCCCCTGGTTCTCGCTCTTTCTCTCTCTCTCTCTCTTTCACACACACACACTACAAGTTTCTTCTCCTCAATTTGTTTTAAAATAGGCCATTCAGCATTTAAGTAAACAACCTGACTAACTGACACGCATAGCTGTTGGCGCAGTCCTTGGCCATACTTAACAGTGGTTCTGCATAACCATCCTTCTTCTTTACACCAAACACGTTTTGAGTGTTTGTGGCCCAACAGCTCTATTTATGTCTCCTTGGACCACAGAACCCGGTTGCTGTTCCAGCGGAGTCTAGCGAAGTCCAGGCGTTTACATTTGTGGTTAGATGAAAGAAAAGGCTTTTTGTTTTGTTGTTGGCATGGAGGTGGTGTCTGATTATAGACTCCTCACGGTGCATGCGGGGGCAAAATGCACTCTCGCAGACAGGTTCATTACAGCTCTGCTTTTAACTTCTTAATCATTGCTCTAACAGTGGATATGGGCATTTTCAGGCATGAAGCTATCTATATTTATAGCCACAACACACTTTTGTCTCATTTCATTCGTGTATTCTCTTCATCTTCCCCATGTTGAGGAATGACTAAGGGCCTGTGTGTCATCTTTCTCATATCTATACTCCAGTGGAACAGGAAGTCATGGATAACCACTTAAATAGGAATGTGCTTCAGTTACATTTTGTTCAGAAATGAATTTCTAGGGGTGACAATAATTGTGACATGCTTTTGTTTTGGTTTTTTTCGTTGCACGAGTTTACTTCAGTTAAAGGTTTCCTAAGGGTGCCAATAATTCTGAAGCAGGAATATTACAATTACACTACCGCATGATAAGCCTTGCTCCCTGATAATCCATATAATGGAACCCTTGAAGTGACATGACTGAAAGTTTGGCCTGCATTGCTTAATTATTCATAATTCTCATAATTATTTACCCCCAAAAGACCTGGAGTGTGTAAGGCCACACTAATACAGATACTAATCCAGTCATGTGTACAGGGAAGAAGGATGAACCAAAGGACAAAACCAGGTCAAATCGAGTTCTTAGGATGGATGACTGTATGATCAGAACAGCACTGAGCATGCAGAGATCTCCAGCCACTAATGATGTTAAAATGCAGAGGAAATACAATACTGTACCTTTATCACAGTTCCAGTGAAAATGATTCAAATAAACATGCTAGTAATATGAGGAAATGACATTTTCTCCCATAAAACCAGATCTACCCTACGTTTTCCTCCTCCTGCAAGTAAATCGTCGATACTTTATCACCTGATACTACGCTCAGAGTCACCGCTAGCTTTCTAACAGAAATGGGAAAATGCACGGTCCTGATTGGTTAACCCTGTTTCTCTGTTTGATCAAACCAAGATGGTCAAAATATAGATCATGGCATCGTTCGCACCAACTCATCAGATAAGTGAAAATTTCCCCTATTTTGTAAAATGGTTTGGTCTGCTGCGTTTTTGAGGTAAGAGCTTCCATTGAACCCTTTGTGGCTACTTACAGACTTTTTCTCATATACAGTCTCATGGCCTGTATCGTCTCTGGCCATAATTTGTTACTTTTTGAAAAAGCGAAGATAAGAATGATGCGTTCTGTTCGCATGTGGAAGAGAAAAGTGAGGCAATTAGCTAGCTACAGTTAGTTAGCTAGATATCACAGTTACGGATTGATGACTGTCTCCAGGTACTGTCTCTTGTGGTGAAGCTGATAAAAAAAAAACTTTAAGCTCTACCATGTGCCAAGAACGGCTTAACAGTTTGGTGTTGCTCTGGCCCAGAAACTCGACTTTAAAGCTCTCAGGCAAAATAAATAATACAACAACAACAAGCTGATCACTGACTGTTTGCATATGCAATATTGAATATTTCAACAGAATGAGTTATATTTTTTTATACTGTATGTTACAGCCATTTACATTTTGTGAATTGTGTGTGTGTGTGTGTGTGTGTGTGTGTGTTTGTGCATGCACTTTTGAAGGGTTTGTCCTGCGTCCAGGCAGTATGCACAGCGGGCGTTGCTGGATAACCAATAAAACGCGATTAAATAAAGTGTGTGACGTGTTGGGTTTGTTTGTTAAATATAGAGGAATGTTAACTAATGATGACTTTTTGACCATTTTATGATCACAGTTACTGTGTAAAACAGTGTGATTTAACACATCTGCACTGCATGTGTGTTGCATTACAGCCCACGGATAAACATCTGGAACTGTCATAAAATATTACAGGGGAGTTCAGATCTGAGCTATATGGTTAATTATGGAAGTGTAACTAAAAGAGCAGTGACAGTTAATTAACTTTTAACCATTAACATGTGACATGTGTACCATGCAGGACTTTTATTTATTTATTTATTTATTTATTTATTTATTTATGTTGGCACGGTCACTGTATGACACTGGGTTGGGCAGTAAGCCCAGGCCGCGTGCGTGGGATCTGAAAAGGAGGACCAGATGGGGCGAGGGTGAGGGGTGGTGGGGTTTGTCTCTCTCTTTCGCGCGCGCGCGCGCTAATTCCCCTTCGCTCTGCATCTCTCGGCACGGGAGCGCGCACGGCTCATCACCTTAAGCCGATCAAGTTCCACGGCAACGAACGGCTATTTCTGCTTCCCCTTAACGGCGGATGTCTAATTCCAAACGCTCACACGTGCACCACGACGATACACTGAGTTATTTCACGCTTCTCACGCATTATGGAGTAAGAAGAGAGCTCGCGTGAAGTTGGAGTGCGCGTGCGCGTGCGCCGCTGCTGGGGGAGCCGCGGGTTGCCCATGGCAACGGGGCGGGGGCGGCGGCAAGTGGAAACTCATCTGGTAGCAATAAAAAGCCTCAGTGACTCACACACACACACACACACACACACACAAGCAAGGAGAACTAATGATAGTGCTATTTAGGAAACAGTCACTCATTAGGGTGAAAGACTCTCCTTCTTCACACACACACACTCTCTCTCTCTCTCACACACACACACACACACACACACACACACACTCACTCTCTCTCACACACACACACACACACACTCTCTCTCACACACACACACACACACCTTGATTCAGAGCAGGCTATAAATAGTCATGTCAATGACCTTAATAAAGAGCAATACTAACAAAATAATACTAACAAAATAATAAGCCTAAAATAATAATAATAATAATAATAATAATAATAATAATAACAGCCCATACTGAAGCCATTTGTTGACTCTGTAACAAACCATGAACTTCATTTCAGGGAAAAAAATCAGCACATAAACATTTTATGTGTTATATAATATAATATAATATAATATAATATAATATAATATAATATATATCACTTAGTATTAGTGTATGGTTTTTGTATATATTAGTATATCTCCAATTCATTCTTAATCCAGATAGAACCATACAGCCTACAAAATGGCCTAATATTTGAATATGATTTGTCAAATAATAATAAAAAATAATAATAATGCTGTGAGAGACTGAATGCACTTCTTTACGAGCATCGTGATGAAGTGTTTATGCTGTCTATTGTAGGGTTTTAAACGCATCACAAGGCATAATAACCTCTGATGACTAAAACATGCACTTCTGAACATCACTTCACTGCTTGAATTTCAGCGGTTTGAGCCATTTGCTCAATGCATAACCTTTATAGCCAGGTTTGTATTTTCCATGGTCAGTTAAGAGCTTATCCTTGTCCCAGCTTGCAAAATGGCGTCTTGTGCATCTCCGTGCGTCCCAAACCGCACTGCACTGACTGTTGGTGCACTAGAGGATGACTGGTGGAATACAGGACAGCTCTCTGTATGTAGGCCAGGGATGATAAGACGCTGGCATATGACTTGGTGCGCACCTGCTCCACTCTTTTAACGCCATAGTGTCAGGTTCAGTTGAGTAATGAATGCATTAACAAGCAATGATCAAATGTAAAGGCATAATCAGTGAGTGCCATTACTTATGATCTGTATAAAATATATACACAAAAGCTGTGATTTTTTTTTTTTTTTTACTAAAAACAAATCAGGTTGCATCTCATGCTAAAATGATGTTGATGCACGTGAAGCATAAACACCGTTTCATCACCACGCCTTAGTTATTAATGCTTAATGAATCAGGTTTTATGATGTCATAACACTGGTGCATGGTGTTATAAGGCTACGTTCACCACAGACACTGACCAGGCTCGTGGACGCCCGGGTTGTCGCTCATCTCCAGCACGAGCAGCTCGCGGCCCTCGACGCTTTCTCCCACCGTGTAGATGCGCGCGATGGACGGACACTGCAGCCACACGGACACCAGAGCTTTGCGCATCTCCTCGTAGCGGTGATACTCGAACGAGATGTCTCCGCCGTCCGCCAGCGGCGCCGCCGCGCGCGCGCCCGACGCCGAGAGCACCAGCACCAGCAGCAGCGCGAGCGCCGCCGCGCACAAGCCCGCCGCCTTCATCCCTGCTCGTCTGCACCGCGTCTAAACCGCCGCTCTGTACGCCGCGTAAAAGCCTTCCTTTTCCCGCGAGTCCGCCTCTCGTGAGCTCTCCAGATCCCTCCTCTACCTCTCAGTATCTCTACCTCTCTCTCTTTCTCTGTCTCTCTGCTGCGTCGTGTCCCGTATGAAACCGCAAAGCTTTGACGCGATGATGATGATGCTGACGACGCGCGTGCGCACTCCGCGGCTACCTGTTTAATGGGAACCGGTGCAATCACGGCTTGGGGGGGGGGGGGGGGGGGGGGGGGGGGGGGGGGGGTGGGGGCCCCCACACCGGGAAACCACCCCCCCCCCCCCCGCGGGGGGCCCAGTGGTAATTGGTGTGTTATGATTTAAAAATTTTTAAAAAAAAA
>CM075030.1:11201128-11221563 GCA_037576675.1 Pangasius sanitwongsei | reverse complement strand
TCTGCTGCTTTCTTTACTGACATACAAACATTTTTCTGTAACATTTAATCTTGTGCTGGAAAACTAATGTTTGGAATGTGAAATGTTTTTGTACTGAATCAATAATGTAGACGTCAGAAAATAAACATCTATAACAAAGTTTGTGCTAAAAACAATAGGGTGCCTAAGACTTCTGCACAGTACTGTATATATACACACATACACACACACACACACACATATATATATATAGGGGTGGCCTAGCATCTCTGGGGTTGGGCGTTTGAATCCCACCTCCACCCTGTGTGCAGAGTTTGCATGTTCTCCCTGTGCTTTGGGGGTTTCCTCCTGGTACTCTGGTTTCCTCCCCAAATCCAAAGACATGCATTGTTGGCTGATTGGCATTTCCAAATTGTCCGTAGTGTGTGAATGGGTGTGTGAGTGTGTGTGATTGTGCCCTGCGATGGATTGGCAGTCCAGGGTGTCCCCTGCCTTGTGCCCTAAGTCCCCTGGGATAGGCTCCAGGCTCCCTGCGACCCTGTGTAGGATAAGCGGTACAGAAAATGGATATACTATATATAGATAGATAGATGGATGAAAGACGTTTATGAGAAGATATATGAAAGAAGTTTTGGCACCCTTCAAGAGAACGTATTGGCCAAAATGACTAAAAACCCACTGCACATAGTAATATAGACTATGAAAGAAACATTACACACAAAGATTCAAATGTTCTGCTCAAACGGTTTAAGGATGAACTACATTTACCCTTTCAGTCAAAGTGCTTCATTCATTTTATTCCCTTTAGAGTGTAGTGGTCAGGTAATTCAATTCAATAGCACTTTTAAATTTATGAATTTATCCCTAATGGGCGAGCCAGAGGCGACGGTGGCAAGGGAAAACTCCCTGAGACCACATGAGGAAGAAACCTTGAAAGGAACCAGACTCCAAAGGGAACCCATCCTCATCTGGGTGCTAACGGATAGTGCAATTATTAAACTGAGAAATGATTTATAATTGCACTGTCCGTTATCAATCTTTTTTTGCACGTTGCATTTTGATTTTTTTTCTGTTTCCTGTCATCAGTCCTTTAGAACTAGTTACAAATATAAAACAAATGAGAAATATTTGAAACAAAAGATCGTTTTCTTTTTCTTTCAACATTAGCCCTACAAGACAGAAAGTGATCCCATAAAACATTCTGTTCACATCAAAGAAAGCTTTATTCAACCTAGGCAAATGACTGAGACTCTCTAAAGCACATTAATTAATAAAACAGATTTGATGAAGTCACTAAAGGGTCATTCGACACCTGAAGTGACAAATGGTGTCCCTGATTTATATCTGAACCTTCAGTAACACTCAGTAAAGCACGGACACTGAAAATTATATGCGCCGTCTATAAACACCTTCTTTATTTACCTTCTCTTCATGAAATAAATTCTACTTTCAATGCAACCTCACAAAAGTTTAATATATTGACTGTTTCCAGATTTTTCAGCGTCGGGGAAAAACTGCGATATAGAGTTCCACCATGTCATTCCACCTTCACACACAGTCAAACACCCTTCACTATGATTACACCGTAAATGTTGTAAAACAAAATCTTCTTATATTATCAACCAATGAAAAAATAAATACATTTCGGCATTCTTTTCACTTCTGAAATTTTGTTAAATGCCTTGTTGATGAGAGACGGTCAGAGGTGAAAGGTCAGACTGATTTGAGCTGACAGGAAGGCGACAGGAACTCACATAACCGCTCTTTACAACCGTGGTGAGCAGAAAAGCATCTCAGAATGCACAACATGTCAAATGTTGAGGTGGATGAGCTACAACAGGTACCAGAAGACCACCCGGGGTTCCACTCTTGTCAGCCAGGGACAGGAGTATAAGGAAATTGGACAGCTGAAGATCAGAAAAAGACCAGGAGACGTTTAGCCAATCGTTAACTGCGCAGACGCCACATGATTGGCTGATGAGCTAGCTGCTTCAAGCGTCACAGTGACAAAACGACACAAAATCAAGGTTCCTTTACAGTTTATTTGGTCTTCATTATAATATGTTGCTGTTCCCTATGGAAATAGTATATAATATAACAGTGTATGATAAAGTGACTTTTATATTGTCCTCTGTTATCACAGGACACTCAGAAAAGACATTCACAGAAACAAAAACAATAACAAATCCACATGAAAAGACAAAACTTTTTAATCCAAAGTGCTTTCAGGGATGACATCATCATTATTCTATAGTGACGCATGTTTGCATCACTGATCCTTTTTTTTTTTAACAGATAAATTAAAATCTATTAACTCTTGTCTTCAAAGCGAAATAGAAATACTGATAAAAATACAAGCTATATGCGCGGTCGTTTGCGAAAGGATTTGTTTTTAAAGACAAGTGTGAATAGTTCGTTCGGTCTATTTGGCTCTCTTCTATAATCGAAAGGCACACTGCGGTGAAATGAGTGCAAGTTGCTGGTGTTGATGTATTGATATGAGTTCAGTCCAGTGTGAAACACATTGTGTGTGTGTGTGTGTGTTACTCGCTTTTCTTCAGCTGCTGTTTCTGCGTGTAGCTGGTGTACTGGTCGTCGGTGTTAAACAGTCGGTCCCACCAGGTGAAGGTGGAGCCGTAATTACCCACGAAGTTCATGTGGTGAAAGTCGTGGAAACGTGCGCCGGCGTAGAAGGGGATCAGGTGCAGCGGGTTCAGAGGGATATCATATCCACTAGGCAGAAAATATAATGTTACATGCTACGTCTAATCATAATATCATTTCTGACGTTTCTTCTTAAGAATATGATCAACACGCCAGAGCGAAACGTTAATATTCCTGATGGTTGTGTACTGTCTCTACACCATTACTTACGAGGTCATATATATATAAAACGGATAAGAGATAAATGCTACGGTTAGCTACTTCAATAAGCACCTCGGTCATTAGCTAGTTTATGCTCCTGTTGCCTAGCAACAGCGTTCTGACTTGACTTGGGGAGCATTTCGTCCGTGTCTTTTCTATGTCGAGAGCTCACTTTCAATTTTAATGCACCAGTGATGATAAAAATAAGTGGTAAAGCCTTGTATGATATGTGTGTGTGTGTGTGTGTGTGTGTACCTGTGCACATCAATGGTCTCCAGCAGACGGATGGTGACCCACGCCCATAAGAGTGCCATGTGATTACAGAACACCATGATGCCGATGAAGAAGCCGGCGCCCAGGATCAGCGTCTCCAGTGGGTGAGCGTATTCTGCCTGCATCCCGAACGGAGACTAAACACACACACACACACACACACACACACAGTTACTGTCGGAAGAGTCAGATCATGGAAATGAAGTACTGTATACTGTGTGCGTGTTGTGATTCTTACATGTAATCCTACAAGACTACAGGAAGCGAGCTGCTTTTAAAAAGCTGGGTTTTTTTGGAGCTTGTGAGTTGTAAAATCTTCAACTTTTCACTTTTTCGAAGTGATGCGTCAAGCGTTTTTTTTTTTGTTTTTTTTTTAAATCAGGTCGCAAAATTGTGATGCGATTGAGAAAAAAAACAACCACAGAGGACAATATAACTGAAAAATAACGACGTGTCTGTTTTGGGGATTCTCCCTGATAAGCAACATGGCGTCCTACTTTAACCAGGTCTGCGTTTAAAGCTCAAACTCTCTCGATTTTCTTTCTCCAAAGCTACCAGCGCAGACAAACCCCCTCCTGATCATAAGAGCTTCATCTGCGTTGCTGATCAAATCTCATCTAGACACTAAGCTAGGCTAGATAGTTACGCTGACACTAATTACGACTAGTAAGAGTGTTGTTAAGGTTACACCGTGCATGTCACGTGATGAGTCGTGTGTCTTGGCCATGGCTAACACACTTTCTGGGGGTAAAAAAAAAAAAAAAAAAAAAAAAAAAACAGTGTGAGAGTTGAATCACACGCAATGATTTTCTAGCTCTTTCACACTTACCGTGAACTCATGGTGAACTTTGTGGATGTATTTGTAGATTCTGCGGTGATGGAGAGCTCGATGCAGGAAATAGTGCCATGTGTCCTCAATCACCGCACAGCCGAAACACTGAGCTAACAGATACGGCCTGAGGGAGAGGCAGACAGAGTGTGTGTGTTACTGAAAACCTAAAAAGCTAATTTATTTTTGGGTGCATTGTAACACCTCTGTGGTGCTAGCATTCCTGTCCCACATGTTCACATAACCAATCAAGGACAAAGCTAGGATTGGGATTTGAAGTCAAAATCTACTGGTCACTACAGAACCTTAACCTAAAGCTAAAACTGTCTAAACAGCAATCAAATAAAATCGATTAACCTGAACACAAAGGAATTACGATTCGTTTATTACACCGTCCCGAGTGTTTAACATGTCGTCTTACCAGCGGGGCATGGACTCCCAGTCGTAAGGGATGTTAAAGTACTCAGTGAAGTAATACGTGCCGCAGATGAGAGGCAGCTGGATGCAGAAGTGACTGAACAGCAGCATCTTGAAGCACCTCCACTGTTTCTCCCACGTCTCTGGTTTATCCTAAAACACACACACACACACACACACATGCATCACTTTAAAAGACAGCGACTGAAACGCATTATTGCCCATTATAATTGATTAGAAATTGATTATCAGTGGAAAAAAATGGACAGACAACCGGTGTGTAAAAAAGAAATCCTATTTTGAAACTGATGTGCAAACCGGATTCAGTGGTTTCGTCAAATATCGAGTTACTGCCTTAATAATCGAAATCGTCTCATGTGGAAGCCTGAGGTTTACACCTCTACACTTTTACATTTACTAAACTACACTAACGTCTGAAATGAAAACGCTTCTACCGTGCATTCGTTTCTAATTTAATACAACAATTTTCATTACAAATTACACTACTGACAACAACTCGAGTGAAAAGTAGAATCTTTGAAATATTTACATGAATAAAAATAAAAAAAAAACCCTTCTTTTTTTGCTTTAACGACAGCGTGCACTCGAGCTGGCAAGGACTCCACAACTTTGTGCAAAACCTTACGATCCGTTTAAATCAAATCCATCAGAGTCGTCTGAACACACGTGCGTCAGTAGAAGAGATTTTACTTTTTGTACAAAGCAGTTAACGTGCTCAATATCACATAGTGGTTTACATTTTTTAAAAAAAGGACCTAGAAATAGTGCAGAATCTCGAATATTAAATATTCAAGATAATGACCATTTACTTTCTTTCAAAAGACTCAGACTTTTGGACCCCACTGTATACACACCAATCAGCCATAACATTAAAAGTACATTCCTAATATTGTGTAGATCATCCTTGTGCAGATAAAACAGCCCTGACCCGTCGAGGCATGGACTCCACAAGACCTCTGAAGGTGTGCTGTGGTATCTGGCAGCAGATCCTTTATGTCCTGTAAGTTGCGAGGTGGAGCCTCCGTGGATCAGACCTGTTTGTCCAGCACATCCCACAGATGCTCAGTCAGATTTTGGCGAATTTGGAGGTCAAGTCAACACCTTGAACTCATGTTCCTCAAACCATTTGTAACAGTAACATGACTGGGTATAAAAAGAGTTCTCCGGACTAAAGAAGAGGAAGGACCATCCGTCTTGTTATCAGCGCTCAGTTCAAAAGCCACCTTCTCTGATGGTATTGGGATGCATTAGTGCGTATGGCATGGGCAGCTTGCACATCTGGAAAGGCACCATCAATGCTGAGAGGTATTTACAGGTTTTAGAGCAACATATGCTTCCATCCAGACGACGGCGTCTTTTTCAGGGAAGGTCTTGCATATTTCAGCAAGACAATGCCAAATCACATCCCGCACGTCCTACAGCAGCATGGCTTCATAGCAGAAGAATCCGGGTGCTGAACTGGTGCCAGACCTTTCACCAACTGAAAATATTTGGCGCGTCATGAAGCGAAAAATATGGCAAAGACGACCCCGGACAGTTGAGCTGCTGGAATCCTATATCAGGCAAGAATGGGACAACAGTCCACTCGAAGAACTCCAGCAACTCGTCTCCTCACTTCCCAAACGTACACAAGCTGTTGTTAAAAGAAGAGGAGAAGCTACACACACAGTGGTAAACATGGCCCTGTCCCATTTCATATGTTGTCTATGCACTATTGCGAATAAAATATGGGTTTATGTGATTTGTAAATCTTTGCATTCTGTTTTTATTCGCATTTTACAAAGCATCCCAACTTTTTTTTTTTTTGGAAATGGGGTTGTATATCCCACCTCTTGACATGTGCCACTGTAATGAGATAACCAATGTTATTCACTTCACTTGGATAGAAATGATCATGAAGATGCCAGTCATGATGGACATAAACAACTATAATAATAGCGTAATAATAATGAGTAATAAAAATAATGATCAACATTATAATAATAGCCCGATAATTACAAATCAGAACAGGAGAAATCCCAAAACGATTGTATTTTGATTATCATAATGGTATTATATAAGCAATAACCATAAAATCATAATAATACACATTACACAAAATAGTGCAAACTAAGGAGATGGTATTCAGTCACAAATCCAATCTTCTTCTGTAACAAACTTGAAGCTAGGAAATGAGGTCAAGTTAAAGAAGAAGCAAAAGAGATTTCAAGCGTAAGCCATGTCATGCCATGTCTGGTCCAGTGAGACGCCGACATTTTTTGCTATCGACGCCGTAACCTTGACCTATTTTGTGCTCACATCTTGGAGAAAAAGCGCTGTCTGCCCTCTTCCGCATACATAAGCTCACAGACGCTCTTGATCGCCTAGTTTTTATGTGATCGACAGAGCGAAGAGAGAGAGTGTGCTCATTTTGAAAGAAAGGAATAAAGAGCATCTAGTAAAAAATGTTACCCGGTCATAGCGCAGAGAGTTTGTGTGGAAAAAGGTCAAATTGTTTAAAACGTGAAACTGAATTCTGAATTCTCAGGCTCCACCCACCTGCTGAATCTTGAACCTCTGCATGAACGGTATGAACTGAAACAGGAAGCCCGGCAGACAGAACAGGAAGTAGACCAGTTCGTGCACGACGAGCGAGCCCCATGTCGCGATCTGGAACTTGCTGTAGTTCTGCAGCATGTGGTTCCACGCCTGCTTCACAGGCTCCTGCAGCGGGTTTTGAGGCAGCAACGAGTCCACAAACTCCACGGCCAGGTACGCCGAGGACAAGATGTCAGCCGTGCCGTTCATCTCCATGCGTCAACAGACGGAAGAAAAAAAAAAACATTTTACTAACTATGTATTTATTCTTCTTTTTTTTATTAGATTCCAGAGAGGAAGGAAAAGGAGGCTGGTGAAGGAACGACTGTTTATAGCTTCTATAACGTAACAGTGTGATAACAGGAACGAACTTTCTCTGTGGAGACATTTTTTTGAGCAATATCTAAATTCATTCTTTACTATACTACCTGTACACATATCCTTAATGCTCTGCCATTACCTTCACCTTGCACATATTATATCTGTACATATATCTATTCTGTTTAAGCCTATTGTGTCTACTGTACGGTGTTAGATATTCTCTTATATTATTATTTGTAAATTTTATCATTATATGTCTTGCCATCTTATTGGTATGTGTGTTCTGGAAGCTTCATACCAAGTCAAATTCCTTGTGTGTGTGTGTGAGTGTGTGTGTGTGTGTGTGAGCACACTTGGCAATACAAGCGCATTCTGATTCTGATTCTTAATCATAACAATAAATGGATATTTCTTTAAATGTAATCTTTGCAAAGTGCTGTGGAATAAGAGGAATAAAACACTTGCTGTTATAGGAGAGTAATCAAATTCACACCACCCTGTCGTTGATTATTTTTCTATAATCACATACCAATGATTTTATTCCTTGCATATATGTATGTATGTATGTATGTGTGTGTGTGTGTGTGTGTAAAAGGAATAAAATCATTGGTATGTGATTGGTATTAAAACAGCCCGTTATGCATCTGCAGCATTTTTCTAATAATTCATAATTATACATGCATAAATGTAAAACTAGCTTTTTTTTTTTTACACAGTTATTTCTTTTTACAAATATAATGTAAACAAATTAAAGCAACTGATCATGCATCTGCAACAGGGTGTGACACAGAATGATTATTCACCAGTACAATATTCATTTTCTAATAAATGGAAATAAGCAGAATAATAAGCAGTTTTCATATTTATATTTAATATTTTTATACCTTGAGGCCTGAGCTGTAACTTTCCAGGTCTGTAGTGTGAGTAAACTTTTTAAAATAAAACCTGAATATGTGAAACATCTTAATACACTAACTCTACATTTCTTTTATTTCTTATTAAAAAAAAAGACAGAAAATGAATATAAATGACTGAAAATAGTCTCTTTAAAGCTGCAAATATTCTGTAATGTATACAGCTGTAACTTTAGGATAAAGTATTAACCTGTACAAAAGCAGTAATAATATAATTTGTAATAAATTTTGAAATTGTAGTTACCTTTCCCAAGCGCTGTGCTCTACCTGTGTACGAGTTCAGGGCCCGTTTAATGTACAATAGCTTTGGCGTCTGTGATTGGCTGAAACAAGAAGGAGAGTGACGCAGCTTTCGGAAGCGGGACGCTGATTGGTCGACGGTGTGGAGTGATGATAGTGAGACGGACGTAACCGTGGCGACGACCAATGAGAAGCGTGCTCGCCTTTTCCGTACGGTGGCCGTACTCGAGGAGGGAGAGTGTGGAGGCCTGGAGGGGCGGGGCGGAGAGGGGCGGGGCGGGGCCGCTCTCAGTGTGTCGGGTGGCCCCTTCGGAGGGAGGAGGGCATAGTGATGATCACTTCAGATTGGAACACAGCCTGTAGACAGGGCGCTCGCGAACCTTCATACTAGCGTATAGCAAACCAGTACAACGGCATTTCGTGAGCTAGCTCTCTTTTTATACTGTTTAAAATGATCTCATGATGATAAGAAAACGCAGAAAAAAAGCGACCATAGCTAACCAAGCACTTTTAACACGAACTTGCGGGCTACTTCCGGTTAGGACAACACGTCAACGGCGCCGCCATCTTGGAGGGGGCATATCAACCATCGCACTATAGATGTGCATCTCTCACTGCTCTTTATTACATTGTTTCTCTTTCTTCCATTCTCTTTGTCATTTTCTCTTTTCCTCTCCTTTTCCCAGTACTTCAGCTCTCTCTCCCTCTCCCCCTCTCCCTCCTTCCACATTTTCCTCTGCTTTTCTCCCATTCTCCTTCTCTCTCCCCCTCATCATTTTTCTGTTTATTTTTGTCTCCCTTCCTCCTTCCTGCATCTTTTTGCTGTACATCGGTTTAAAGAATGACTTAGGACAGACGTATTTAAATACAAGAAGCATGTTTATTATTCATGATATAAAACACATTATGAAATGGTTCAAATGCGCTGCATTCCTCTTGACCAACACTTAGTTTTAATATTGATTACAATAATTAATAATAGAGAAATAGAAATACTAGAGAGAGTACAGAACTGAGAATAGAAAAGGTACAGAAGATAAAAGGAAAGGAAAGGAAATGAAGGAAAGAATGAGAACATTTGCACACATTTGGTCAGTGTTCAGCAGTTGGCAGAGCGACGCAGTGTCCCATTCTTCACTGAACAGATGACTGCAGTAGTTTAAAAACAGTACACGCGCGCGCACACACACACACACTCACAAAACCACGAAAACCTAGATCCATGCAGAAGCACTTCCACAGCCGAGCAGCCAGCAGCAATCCGAAACGACACACATGCTCAGACACACGCAGCAGCAGAGCAGCGCATCACGGATACATCCAGAACCGATATTCACACCCAGACGGGTCGCAAAGTTAAAAGACACGGTGCGTAAGAAATGAAGAAATGTTCAGCGTTAAGACTTTTCAACCGTGGTTTGGCGAAAAGAAAAACAAACAAACAAAACAAAAAAAACTCGAGAAATGCAAGCGCAAATCTCCTATTAATGTTCACCCGATGCAGCTTTTGCTCGTAGATTAGCAGCTCTCATTCCTGCCAGAAAATCGAATAACAGCAATCTAGTCCATTAGTCCACCCTTCTTCATAAAATCATCTCTTCAGTCCAGCGACTTTCAGAGATTCAGAGCGAGAAAGTGCTGATCCGTTTTTAATTCCGGTCCCGTTCCGAGTCAAACACATCCATGATGAGTGAGGGGTTTCCTTCAGGTCTACGGGTTCACTACAACCCCGCGCACAGACGCTGGAACGTTACGCTAGTGTTTTCAGAGGCATCCTTTCAGTTACTTTAGAGTTTGAACCATCACGCTTGGTTAGTACTTTGCTATAAAAGTGCAGAAATCTTCATCATACTGTAACTACTCTCAAAAGGAAGAAGAGAGAGAGAATGGGGGGGGGGGGGGACAAGAAAAAGAAGAAAGAAGAGGGAAAAACGTGAGTGACTACGTAAACGAGAAAGAGAGTGAAAGACAGATAGAGAAACTGACACAGAGAGAGAGAGAGAGAGATATACAGACCAAGTGATATCGAGAGAGACAGGAGGATAGAGTGACACAGAGAGAGAGAGTGTGTGTGTGAGAGAGATGAAGAGATAAAGAGAGAGAGAGAGAGAGAGAGAGAGCAGTGTTGTCCAGGCCTTCTGAATCATGAAGCAGCTCCAGGAGGAAGCTTCAGCCTCGTCCTCAGCGTGAGCCACTCCTCAGCATCACATCAGCTTATTTTCAGCTTCCACTTCAAACAGAGTTTCAACTCTTCAGCTGCTCAAAGAGGTTTATCAATGATCGTCACACCTGCACACACACACACACAAACATTTTTTACATTACTGTTTCATACTGTATAACACTGTAATTAAACTGTAAGTTTTAAAGCAGCCACTAGAGGGTGCTGTTGCTTACTAATCACCACACATTTATTCTAAGTGCTAAGGATTAGAAGTATATTAATGCTAACATCTGACCTGTGGTTATTACATGATTATTCAAAGTGTGAAAATGTCAAATGATCATTTCCAAAGGGTTAGAGAAAAAAAAATTGAACCATCTAATATGTTATGTATGTATGTATTATGCTTATATTCTGCCAGCCGGTTTCCACTGGAGTTATGTGTACAATCACAGTTTACGTCACACCACGCTGTTGCTTTGTGTGCCTGACCTGCGTAGCTGCGCCCGGTGCTCATGCAGCTTGGCAATATGGTCCACTTATCCGTACTGGGATTATAAAACTCCACCGACGCCAGGTTACAGGAGCCGTCATCACCCCCGATCACATACAGCAGACTGCCGACTGCGCACACTCCTACAGAGGGACACATGACATCAGCTAACGTTGGCTAAGCACGGTTCAGGAAGGTACATCACACTTCCACTGTTGTCGCACTTCCACAAACGAAGGATTACAAATGAAAATATTATTCACGTGAAAAGACAAGATATGCCACAAGGCCATCGGTGTAGTGCGTATGTTAAAGAGTTTGCATTCTTTAGAGGATGTTGGAAAAAGGTTTTGTATTCGGTTATAGTCACATATTTTAAAAGAATTCACCGACTGCCCTTAGACTTTCGTTATACTTGCGTCCTGAATGAAGAGGTTTTCTTGCTCAAATTTTTTGCCAGATGTGCTGAAAGACACTGGTTTCCTTTAATGCCTAGTGACTGAGCGAATGTCCAGCCTACCTGCGTTCCGGCGACACATGTTCATGTCGGCCACTTGTTTCCAGGTGCTGGAGACGGGGTCGTACACCTCGCAGCTCTTCCTGACTAACGGGCCGTCGTGCCCGCCCACCGCATACAGCAGTCCTTTCAGCACACCCACCCCTGTCCATCAAACACACTCAGTATAAACTACAATCTGTGGAGTACACAATCCTAAATTGATATTTAAGAGCCGTGTGCATGTGTGTGTGTGTGACCTGCTCCACTGCGCCGCGTGCCCATCTCTGCTATGTATGACCACTCGTTGGTGTTCGGGTTATACGCCTCCACGGTGCTCAAACACTGACGTGTCGCGCCATCATACCCACCAACTGCGTACAGTATACCTACACACACACACACACACACACACACACACACACACACACACTAGAGCACATGAATGTTCGTGTCTATGCTGAAACCCTCACCAGTGTAACATTTTTAAAAATTTATATATATTCTAATGGCATACATAGATTAAAGAAAAAGATAAAGATAAAGATAAAGAAAGCATTCTTTGTGTATAGATGTTTATCCTGTTGGATTTTTTTTTCACATTGAATATTCAGTGCAAGGGCTCCGATTGGCTCCGCTCACCTCCGACCACGCCCACTCCTACGCTGCTGCGCCGGGTGTTCATGGGAGCTATGTGGAACCATTCGTTGGTCTTCGAGTTGTACGCCTCAACAGTAGCCAGACCTGCGTGACAAAAAACACCTCTGAATATTTAATCTTCTGACATTCGCAATGCGAGGTCTTCCACTTCGGTGTGTTTCCCGAGTTACCAGACACTGCAGTGTACATATTCACAAGCTGAATACTATTGGGATGGAAATACTTCGTAATACATCATATTTCGTTATTATACTTTACTTACTACCTTCGTAATTACACTTTACTTATAGTATTATATCGAGTACTGAAATTGAACATTTGTACTTTTCCAAGAAAAACCAAAGCTTACTTTCTACCCCTCACATTTTTATTTAGACGTCATAAGCAAGTACTCATTACAAATCACAAATGGGCCCAGAACACCCAGTCATTTCAGATTAGCATCTAGTCAAGTTCATCAGTGTAAAAAAAACTATCAAGGATCATGCTGATTCATCATCTGCTGCGATCTCCTCATGCTACACAATGTAGTTAATGCTAGCGGTATCTGAAGATGAACAGGCCACAAGATTGCAGTGTTGAACTTGAGCATGAGCGTCCCTGGCCCTACCTCAGTAAAATGCTTCAATATGTTGGAATTAGCAAAGACTTGTATAAAATGAGGTGTCTCCTTTGCCTGCCTAGAAGGTGTGAACTCCATCTAATTTCAAAAAGCGTGTTGAGGCAAGTTTCGTTGATTTGCTCAAATTAACTGGTTATATTTAACTAAGTTAGCCTGTTTTCTTTGCTAATGCCAGCTTAGACTAGAATTGAGTCCAGAAATTGGCTAGGCAGCTAGTCAGATTCTAGCTAATGGACACTGTACTGCTGATTACTTCATTAGCAAACTATGCAGCGTTAGTCATGCGTGTGATGTTTTCAGGAAAAACGGTGTAGTTGCTTTAAAATGAACCCCAACTTTTAACAGGTAAGTAATAAAAGTTACCTTTCACACAAAAACATGACATTAACTTCCATTTCAACAGTTAAAACCATTTAGTTCTTATTTTCTATTTGAGTACATTTAAAAGTACATGTTTGGCCGGATCCTTCCACTTTTAACCGAGTAAGATTCTGATACATCGGCTGTACTTTCACTTAAGTATAATTTATGTGTATCATAATTTATTCATGAACATAGCTGAAGCTAACTGCACTGAGATCTTTTAATTAATGAGTTTTACATGAAAGTAGTAATGTTCTAACACTGATGAGACAAATCTTTCAAAATATATGTATCTTTACTTAAAAATTGTATCATTGGCATCGTCAGCGTCTCGGGGTTTCTATCTTGGTCTTTACCTGTGCTGCCATCGAAACCACCCACGGCATAAAGGAGTCCGTTGAGAACAGCGGCACCTAGTGTGGACCGCCGGTCCTGCATACTGCTCACACAGCACCACTCGTCTTTCACAGGGTCGTACGCGTCCACTGTCCTCACACGCAGAGAGCCGTTAAAGCCTCCGACAGCGTACACCATGCCACCCATGTACACTACACCTACACACGCACGGACACACACAAACACACACACAGAGTTGTGGAGGAATCAAAGTGGTGTACATCAAGAAATCCAATTTCGGCCGAAACCAATTTTTTTTTAAGCATTCAATCTGATATGCCAGACAACCACATATATACTGTGTGTGTGTGTGTGTATGTGTTTGGGGTGTTTTGGGGCATGGATGGATGGGCAGTGGGGGATCAATACCTGCTCGACATCGTCTGGATGGCAGTTCTGCCACTTGGAACCATCTCTCCTCTTCAAAGTCATAACATTCCACACTGCGGATAGCTTTCGGTGCTTGGCCCCCAACAACCACCATCACCTACAAAACACACACACACACACACACACACATTGACACGTTGCATCGTAAAAGGTTTAAGGACCTGACCACAACAATAACTCAGAACACACATCCTCCACTGGTAAAATTCTTTAACCACTGAAACTAATCAAATCCTCAAATTTCCACTCAGATTTCCTCAAATTTCTCCATTGTCTGTTGATTTTAACTCTTGATGACTAGGCTATGTTTAAACATTCAGCCCAAACTTTCAGCAGGAGAACAAAAAGCATGAGGTCAGTTTGGATTTCTGGTTCATTTGGCTTTTAGCTGACTTTGCTTCTTGATGAAGAAACATTTGCGATGACAATATGGGCTGCAATATGGGCTCCACCGTAGCCCACAACATAATAATACATGACAAAATATGCATGGGTAGTTAGCCAACTAGCGACCTATGCTATGCAAGCAAATGCATCTGAATTTCATAACTTATTTGCAAGGAAGACACTCAGTCTAGAAATAAATCACATTTGTCCTGCTGTGTGAACAAAGCCTTAGCTGTTCAGCTGACTCATGTGGTAAAGTGAAAAAGAGAAACGCTGCTCTAGATCACACAGGCAAAAAATAGGTTTTAAAAGTCCCCTGTGTCCTTCAGTAGGTGAGTCAGCGTCTTTTAGCACCATTTATTTAGTTGCTTTTGGCTGGAATACGTCACACATCCTCACAAAGATATAAATGCACCTTTGTGTATGGAATAAGAACAGATGTTTGCCTAGAAGAACAGTTTCTCCTCTGACACACAAATCTAGTACACACTTGAATAGCGCAGCATATTTTAATATCAAATGATAGTTATATAAAGCTGATTGATAAGTTGCAAAGAAATTTTTGATCTCTTCTATACCGTCGCCATGGTGAGGTGATCAATTAACGTGACACTAAATGCAGCATAATAATATCTACTGGCTCATAACACATACACACTGCTGCACCTTTGGTGTTTGGGCCCCTCAAATCGCTGCTTGCAGCTATATTTAAACTATTTAATACCTTTTTAAAACGGCAGTTGTGTGTCGTTTTAAGAAACACTGAGCATGGGTAATAAACACACACACACAGACACACCTTCGGGTAGCTGACTGGCGTGCGCACTCTGGTGCGGATGGTCTTCATCATGGACCGCTGCTCGGCCGGCAGCAGGTGGTACTTCATGGCCTCAATCAGGTAGTCTTTACAAGCACTGCTGTTCTTCACCAGCGTTTCCTCCTCCACCCTCTGCACAATCACACACATTCTTACACCATCCATCATGTTTCAATGCAAATATACCAACACATTTAATCAACACTGAACTGTTGCAGCATTTCTGTCAGCTATAAGAATATAACGTCTTCATGGCGCTAGTGAGTGTTATGCCACACTCTTACAACTACATTTCGTTAAGTGTTGTGGCATTTCTATAAGTGTTGTGGTCGTTTTAACGTAAAGGGGAATTTTATTCAGTAGTTGCTGCATGTGGACTGAAATATAGCTATTGATGCATACGCGATTTTAATCCTTGTGTCACACACAAACCTGCACGAGGTACTCTCTGGAGAGGAGAGGCAGGCGTACGTGCTCCATCAGATGAGACATATGTTCCTGTCGCACGTCCTTATCGTGTTTGACCCACGCGATGACCGCTTCGAACACCTACGCGCGAACGCAAAACAGCCAATTAGCATACTGCCACACTCCAGATCAGGCTGTTCAGCACAACGCAGCACACTTGCGTCCAATTCATTTCAATTTCAAGTCATTTTAACAGCCCTTCTGTGCTGCCTCCCGTTGCCAAGACAACCCTGGACCATACTACTGCATAATGCTCGTTGCCATGGCAACGATGCTGCAAAGCATCATGGGACAGCTGGTTGTGTTTTGTATATCTGTGTAGTAGTAAATGGAGTCTATAGACAGCTGGGGGAACACAAGTTCACACATTATGGCCGGTCATCCCACGGCTGATTTCTACGTAGTTCCTCAGTGTACGCGTATGTGTGTGTGTGCGTTTGTGTGCGTGTGTGGGGTACCTTCTCTTCAGAAGGAATAGTGAGTTTGTCGCTGGCGATAAGGCTGCACACTTGCTCCATGCCCAGGTTGAGGAACTCCTCACACTGCATCACCTCCGAGAAGTGCTGCTCTGTGTGTGTGTATGAATGTGAGAAGAAAAAAATAAATAAATTCACAACAATATAACAAACCATTCAATAGATCAGAGCAATCTGACTGATCTCTGAGGTTTTAAACACCTTTTCATGGCTTTGGCATTGAAAAAATAAAAATAAAAAATGCATTCCTGCAGGGAAAAGTTTAGCTGTGACGTCACAGCTTTGCCAATTTGATATGTACAGCACTGTAAAAGCAATGCTATCGTTTCTATAGTAACAGAAAATTCACTGGGATTGTAAGGCGGACGTTCCACATAACCTAAGATTGATAATAAATGGATTAAAAACGTCTAACCATTGATACAGTGATTTTAAAAAAACATTTTTTTTTTGCAAGGAGACGATTTAACACTTAAGGAAGGAGTCTCCAGTTTCAGCATCTCGTAACAGGAAGATTTCCGACACAAGATTTTTCAGAACAGAGGACATTTCTGGTTTCTCTGCAGCATTACAAGCTACATTTTACGCAACAGCTACAGTTATGCAAGTGATAACGAGAAGTAACTTTCCACTAACGTTCCACAACATTAAAGTAAATAATAAACTGGGAATAATAATCAACATTGGTATCAACAGTAACTTGACTTTCTGTCACGCTCAGACACACACACCTACCTGCGTACGAGTTGGCCATGTTGAGGAGGTCAGAGCAAGCGTGCAGGTCAGCGAAGGCCCGGATTCCCAGGCAGTTCGTGGGGTGGAGCTGAGTGGAGAGAAACTCACAACATGCTCTTTTCACCTCCTGTAGCTGGAGAAGACCGGCAGCCGGCAGCAGCACCTGTGCACATACGCACGGAGGAAATTCATTCACTTATTCATTCATTCGTCTACAATAACCACTTCACTGTGATCGGCGCCGTGGTGAAACCCGGAGCCTGAATGCTGGGTGCGTGTTTGTGAAGCGTCACTGCAAATCAGTACTCTGGTTCGTCTAACTTTCTCTCATAACGAAACATTCCTATAGCGATGGAAGCGGTCTCCTACAGGATGACTCCGCCCACATCCACATCCGAGGGCACGTCCAAGGGCTCGCCTACAGACAGCCATTGGGGCTCACTGAATGGTTTAATGAGGATGATGCAACTCGTATGCTATGGCCTTCACATTAACCAGTTTGCAATGTAGCACAGCTGTGAGATTTTGAATATCTGAGCAGAATATCTGTAGGAAGAACAACGCTCATCTCTCCAGTACAGTTCCACTGACAAGGCAAGGCAAGCTTGCCAGCATTCTGGCAACATGCGGTGACCCAACACCTTACTAACACACTTTAATGTAGTGCTTTTTTTTTTTCCCCTTTAATTTGTCAGTAGCTACACTAACAGAGGTGAGCGAGCATCCAGATGGACGCTGGGAAACAGTTAAAACAGTGCAGACCTTTCACTCCTCATTAGTGAAGCAGTGTTTCATAACAAACTGAGCTTTAGGAATGTTAACTGTACGCCAGACCGTAGAGCACTGGGTGTTAGTGAGAACACACACTTTCAGTGTTATTCAACACACATACATAGAACACTAACGCACTTACATGCCACCCACTCACACACACACCGCCCACGTGCTCACATTTTTCTCAAGATTTCATTAAGGGCTCCTACTGCACCCGTGAGCTAAAAGGACAACGTGTAGACAACTAAAGAGCACGTAGAGAAAATGAGTAAAAGAAGAGCTGTGCACCCATATCCGCCAACGTTTATGCTTTTTTTGCATAGAAGCTCCGCAGTTTAACATCGGAGTACGCTAGTATTGAGTTATCACTCAAGAATATGCCAAAAGAGCCGCCCTTTTTCTCCCTGACAATAACAAGAGATGACTCCCTTCCCCTAATCTCTCATCCTCTCGTCTGGACTCTCATTATTATGCATTAAAACATATCGCTTAGCTAACGTTAGACACGTATATCGTTACGGCAAGTTAACTATATTAATAAGGGATTCCAACAAAAAAAGTTCAGCCAAAAATGGTCCCTCTTTAAACTAGTGTCAAATCTAACACTTTACAAGTAAATGTAATGGTAATTAAAAATTTTAAAAAGTGATAAACATTGTTTGTATGATTTTTTTTATTTTGGGCTCTCCAGCACATCAGACCGTTTGAGCAAAATTGGCATTTCTCTCTCTCTCTCTCTCTGTCAATCACAGCGACATTAGCCAATCATGAGTGTCTGTGAGCTCATGTATGCGGAAGAGGGCAGATAGCGCTTTCCTCCGAGTGTGTTACAGTGCCCTATGGCGCGGTTCAAAAAGATGAGGATGGCTGGCTTCACGTGTCTTGGAGGAAACACGTGCTAGCTGTCGTATGATTGGGGAGATGGATGGTGGGTGGGAGCTGGCAAGTGACCATATAAGGAAAAAAAAAACAAACAAAAAAAACACTTAAACGCCGAGTCAGTGGTTTTACGCCATATTCATTTTTCTATCCACCATTCTGAAAGGACATTGTCAGCTCTCCCTTTACACTGTGTGTGTGTTTGTGTGTGTGTTACCTGTACGTTCTCTTCGGTGACCTGTATTTCAGCAGTGTACACATAATCGATCAGCATCCCCAGCGTCCAGCCGTCTATCTCCTTTATCCGCACCTTCTTCTGTCGGCTCTCACTCATCTCACCTACAAACACACACAATAATTATCACACCACATACACATCAAAACAACACACACACACACACACACACACACACACACTAGTTCATTGAATCTATCCAGAAACGTTACTATTATTAAAACAGTTTGAGTGTAAACCTGTAAACATGGCATGGAAATACGGGCTCCCAGCTGCCAGAACCACTCGGTGTGCCGCAATCTCCACGTCCTCTGCGACAATGGTCACGTCGCACAACACACTCTGACTGGCGGAGAAATAAAGAGCATTTTACACACACACACACACACACACACACACACACACACACACACACCCTTAAAATGGACTTCTCTTTTATACTTTATTTTCTTGTACTGAAAAATAAAACTGTTCTGCTTTGTTCCCCTGTAAATATTAGACAGATTATTAGCAGGAGATGTGCCAAAATAACCAACTCATCGATTAATCAATCAACATCCACCTATATTAGTGAGGTCGACAAATAAATATTTTAAAAATCTAATCTAAATTATTATTAGCAGCTTTTTATTACTAACAGTATGTCCTGGAATGTTTTATTCCTCTTATACCAAAGCCAGTGCTCATATTTCATCATCTTTATTTAATAGAGAATAACGCCACCATACTTTTTATCCTTTTATAGTTGTGTTAGTGTTGTGAAACAAGTTTGCTCGTGTTATTGGGTATGTTATAGTAGCTATAAACAGCGAGCGTATCCATATTAGACTTTCCGAATAGGAAAATCAGATGACGCTCCCGCAGGCTGATTAAAGGTACTGATATAATTACAGCTTTATGTTTCTTTATATATTACGGTTATTATTATTACACGCACTTTTCACATACCTGCGCAACTCGTTCATGATCCTGAAAGCTTTCTTCATGTGCCGAGGGTTAATAGTGACTGCGCTCTGCTTCTCATACACGTCATCATTCAGCTCCACAGCTTTATGATGGCAAAGCTTAGTGCATCTGGAAGAAAGAGAAAACACACACACACACACACAATTAGGAGATTGCAATACGTTATGATACGATACACAATATCAATATGCATCACGGTATATAATTTCACTGAGGTTTTGCTTTTGTAACATTTTGCTGACAGATATTTTACAAAGAAAAGGATCAAAAAATCTAATTGGTACAAAAATAATCTGTCATGTGCAATTAATTACTTGTTACAGTGAGTAACAAAGGACTGGAACCTGATGCTTACAAAATGTATAAAAGCGTATCGTAAATGTTCTTAGTTAAATATATTAACATCACATCGTAGTATTTGCGTCCAGAAGTAGATGCGTTCTATCAAACACGTGACGAAGACCTATAGTTCTGCGGTGGTGAGAGCGCCGAAGCCTAACCACTAGTCCTCCAGGGACTCTTAGTGATCAGATGGTCATTGGTTAAAAATCCCAGAACTGCTTGTTTGTGGGTCTTTCTGCCTTCAGTCTTGTCTTCAGTGAGTGAAAAGCAGCTCTATTGGGTTGAGATCAGGCGACTGACTTGGCCATTGAAGAATATTCCATTTCTTTGCCTTCA
>CM075030.1:11174253-11199253 GCA_037576675.1 Pangasius sanitwongsei | reverse complement strand
GGGGAAAAAACAGGATTGTATGCTGCAACTACACAACAATCCAAAGCATAAGGCAAAATAAAGTTTTTAGATTTTTAATATGAAAACTTAGATTTTTTTAAAACTAATTATAATTATTATATCATTATATAGTTGTGAATAAACATAGCCCATTATTTCAGCTTCAAATTAAATTTACTCACTGACAATAAAAAAATTAAAAAAAAAAAACAATAAAAATGAATATCAGTGTTTGTATAATTTTTACATTTGGTACTTTTTTTTTTATGCTCTTGTTCAACATTTATCTGTTATGGTACAGCATTATATTGACCCTAGTGATGGAATAGCTACTAAAAATAACCTTTATATCCCTTTCTACTAATGCGAATAGTTAATACGTGTCAAACACAGACAACTGGCATAATATAATTCTTTAAAATGGAAATAAATGGAAGTTTCCGGTAAATTTCTCTCTTAGGCACCAACAACACGGAACTAACTCTCGCTATTTCCAAAAGCGTCTGAGAAAAGCATACTTAGAAATTTAGAAATCAGCTACAGGCTAATAGAAATCTTGGGATCGTGGTAGAAGTCATGTAAGGAATAAAACACTTCAGGACATGCTATTATAGGAAAACAACTAACGATGGGGTGGTGTGATGCTATAGCCACCCTGAAGTGGATTGTTTTCCTATAACGGCATGTCCTGAACTGAAGTTTTATTCCTCTTATACTACAGCAATTTGCCAATTTTCACATTTTTTATTTATTAATAAATGACAATGATACTTTTTAATGATTATGGTTAAGTTTAATGTCGTGGAGCATCCGTGAAAAACTAGTTCGTTCTGGTTATCACTTACGTTATAGCAGCTACAAACAACAGTTCAGTCACCAGACTCTTTTTTTTTTTCCTTCTTTCCTTCTGAAGTTAATAAAACAGAAAAACTGTCCTCAAGACTTCAGTGTCGAAAAACGTACAGTTGCAGCTCGACCTCTGACTGTTACAAAGCGCTGACACTGGAGACTCCTTCCATAAATGTGAAATAAACCAACATCTCTTCACAAAAAAAAAACCACGCATGAGAAATATTTGCGCGAATGTAGTTTGTTATTGTATTAAACACTGCTGTATTTTCGAGGATTTGCACTTTACGAGTTTTACTGATGTTGAATATTTGTACTCTTAACTCAAGATATTTAAGATGTTTTACTCCTTACATTTTCATTTTCACACCCAAAGTACTTGTCAGAAACCTTAAATATCGTGAGATACACATATTTCTTTTGCCAGACAAGCCACAGACAAACTTGAGTCATGTCTGCGATCAGCAAGATGAGCATCCTTGGCCCTAGAGGATTTTTTTTTTTTTGCTAAATTTAACAATGATTCATACGCGATGACTCCTTTACTGCCTGTGCATAAACAAAATACCAGCCTTTAAAAATTCTTCTCTCATCTCCCATCAAATCTAAAGAAGCGTGTTTATTTAAGAAGTTTATTTAAGAAAATTTAAGTCAATTTAAGTAGTTAAGAAAAAAAAAAAAAAGTTTGGTCAATTTGCTAGCTAGTTTTATTTTCACTGCTAATCCTGCCAAGAGTCATCATTCCAACAGTGCTATTAAACATTAACTAACCAACAAGCCAAATACTAGCGTTATCTAAGATGGCAGAATATTTAAATTTTGATTAATTAATTATCCAGTTTTTGATCCATCATTCAGCTGACTTGCACTTTAAAATATGAAAATGTAAAATATATTTTGCAGCAACACTGACCTCTAGTGGTCAACTGTGGTTTGTGCAGCTGAGAGCACAGGTCCAAAGACAAACACCAAACCACACAGAGTTCAGATTAGCTTTTGGTTTTGACAGCTGCAAAGGAACATAGTAACTTATTTTCACCATCATAACCTAATTATTAATTAGTGATTAAAAAGTGTCTGTTGTTCGAGCAGCAAGACCCCCTGAGCTCAAACTTTCTTCGTGCCACTTTAACTGTGCTTGGGGACAACAAGAGACCAGACGAGCCGTCATTGCTACAGTATTTATTCTTGGTCATTCAAACTCATTGTAGCTGAATGCTACCTCAGACAGTATATAGCTCTCTGCGATTTTAAACAAAATATAACCGATATTTACAATTTTTTGTATTAAAAATACAAAATGTGATACAGACTTTACCAGCTGTCTTTTTAAAAGACATAGAAATACATGTGGTATGAAAAGGTTCAGGCAGGGAAATGGAGACCTAGGAGGCATCTCTGATCATCTCATATATAATTATGACCTATGGGGTTTTTTAAAATTTTTTTTTTTTTTATGTAGCTATGTAATAACTATTTCATGACAAGTAGTAACAATGCAAACTTAACTTTCTTATTTTACACTTTCTCCATCTGTGCAACAAGTCAGGATTTGTGCCTAATGCCACTGGATTGGCAAAGAGAGGAATGAAAATTGATTCGATAATAAAAACAGAGACTGAAATGAATTTAAAACAATGAAAATGCTTGAGAGTGCATCTGGAAATCAGTGTGAAATCAGTGATTTCAACAAAACAGACATGAATGAAATCATAAAAAGTAACAAGATCGACTGAATACTGATGGCAACACTGAGTTGTTTCTGAGGTCTATGACAGGCAGCTTTTTCTCTCTCTCTCTCTCTCACACACACACGCTTTCTGATTCAAGTATCCTTGCATGCCACACACACAACAAACACACACAAAACAGACGGTGTAGACTTCAGACAATTAAAATAACACTGTTTCCATGAAAAAAAATAAAAACTCAAAAAAATCAGCGTCCATGTACATTAAAATTTTGTTCAAGCTGTCTGTTTTCCTTCATTTTCTTTCCTTCAAAGTGCCAAAACTTCGTTCATGTGGTTCTCACAGTGATTTCAAACCAAGAGCAATATTTTTTTTTTTTTAAAAAAACGATGTGTTGTGGTGGTTGGCGAGTCTGGCCACCACAGAATCTGTTCCCGCTCACTTTGGGATTTGATTGACAGCCGTGGGAGCCAGTCAGAGGACAGCAGGAGCAGGGAGTCGAGACGGTTTGGTTTTGAGAAGCTTTGTGTGTTGCACGAGTTGAGTACAGTTCATGAGCGGACGGAAGAGTTCTCACACCGCAGATATCTGCTCATTTTCTGCAAGAAGGACGAAACAGAAATCAGCGTCAACGTGCGTGCATTTACTCAAAAGTGAAACTCTTTAAATCTGAATAAAATCCTCACCGTCACATGGTGGTCGCCGTGGCGCGGGACAGTGAGTGTATCCGTGCATGCGGGTAGGTGGGCGTGGCTGTGGGGGCGGTTCTAAGTCCAATGACCTCTTGATGAGGCGGGACCTCTGCAGGGCCGCGTTGTAGTCGGGTGGGCGTCGGCCATGAGTGTGACTGTGGACGAGATTGTGGCCGAGTTCCTCGACCTCGGCCAATGACAGAGCGGTATATCCAGGCGGGGTGGGTGGAGGCTCTCGGAAACGCCCCTCCCTTCGACTCATGGCGCTCTTTTGCACGTTCGGCACCTCGTCCTTTCCCCCTCGTCGCTTGATCGTGCCCGTGTCGCCTTCTGATTCGTCGGCCCAATAGCCGAGGGGTGTGGCCGAATGGCTCCGTCCAATACCCGGCCCCTCCGATAGCGTCTCCCAGCTGCGGCTGTCGTAGTAGCCGATGCGCTGAGGGATGCTCTGGATGTTGTCGTGAGAGCCGCTGGAGCAGGAGGTCCAGCTGCCCCGCCCACTGTCAGCGGCGTCCAATGAGGCACGGTCACACTGGTCCTGGGTCAGCGAATAAGATCTGACAGAGACAGACGGAAAACGAATGCAAATTAATTCGATTTTTATCTCTGAAAATGTTATATATCACTTATATATTTTTATACCACGGCGCTGTCGAATTCTTGAATCTGACTGGTCAGAAGGGGTTGATTAATTTTCTGTAACAGCAGCTCTGGCTTTAATACAAGCTAATGCTAATTATAATGCTGCTTACCCAAGGCTGATCTGGTCTAGCTCCGTCCGGTGTGCGTTAGGAGTCTGTGAGAATGTGCGTGTGTGAGGTGGGGCGTGTGTGTGGGCGTGGACGTGGATGTGGTCGTCTGCCATGATCAGGTCAGATGATGAGGAACTCAGGAGACTGAGCTGATCAGGTCCTGGTGAACAAACAACGTTTCTGACATTTATTCCTCTTTCCATCAAATCTGAAAGCTTTGCTTTACAAACGTTCAAGTAAGTACAGAAATTTTTTTTTTTTTTTTTTTTTTTTTTTTTAAAAAAGGCTCTGATAAATAGCTAAAATATTACTGAACACATTTAAATAACGTGGCTAACAGTTTGTCCCACACACACACACACACTTTATAAAATGCGACTGTCGGTTCTGTGATCCTGTAAAAGACCGTTAATGAACTGTAAGAGCTCGGAGGGTTCGCACCCTTTCTGGACGCGTTGCCAGGGAAAGTGGGCGGGGACGAACGGAGAGAGGAAGCGTTTGATTGGTTGTCTTCCTGCTGTCTTTTCTGTCTATCCTGGCTCTCTTCTGTGTGGTGAGACCCGGGCGAATGTGCACCTACACACACACACACACACACACACACACACACACACACACACACAGTGTGAGAACATTCACTACAAACTGAGCTTTACATGTGTATAAACTCTGAAATTATCAAAATAAGAGATGAATGCAGCTTAAGATCATGTTTGTTTATATATTATTTTGCTTTTTATGATTATAACTATCTATAGGTATTATGTGTGTGTGTGTGTTTGGTATTACCAAATGGTGCCAATTCTTTGCCAGGTGGCTTCTTCCGAGGGATATTCTTTGGAGTGGGGCTTCTCGGTGTTGCAGGAGATGCATCGACTCGCCTTTTTTCCGCAGCGCTCTTATGCACTAAGGAACATACAAACACCAAGAAATTCTCACACGCACAACGCATTTAAGATCTTATGCGCTTCCTAGGACGTAAGTAACTCAGAGAACGTCCACTTCAGCACTTAAACAGCATCTAACCTAGGAACCAGGGCCTCACCCGTGTTGTTGGAAGGCTCCCACTGCAGAGACGTAGCGTGTAAGGCGTCTTCGTCGCTCTCGTACGTCAGCATGTCGAGGTACTGGCGCACTCGTCTGCTCATCATCTCCGTCTCGTACAGCTTCTTGGCGCTGAGGAAGGAGCTCCGTCTGCCTCTCCTCCTGTGACCCACTGTCCCCTCAGACAACGACGAGCTGCTCACCTGACTCAGAGACCTACACACACACACGCGCGCGCGCACACACACGGAGGACAAAACCCAATAAAAACCCCAATCAGTAAAACTGAAATGACGGACATTATGAGGGAAAGAAAAACGCTGAACCAAAGGAATAAAATGTTCAGTCATGCTCAAATGATCTACAACCTGCTACAGCTCGTGCAAAGAAGAGAAGAGAAGAGAAGAGAGGCTGAAAAAAGAACAGAAAAAGAGAAGACGAGCGCAGGGAAGGGCGGAGAAGAGAAGTGAGGAGAGGAACGGCCGAGACAAGGGAGAAATGAAAACAAAAGTAGAGAGAAGAAGAGACCAGAAGAAGAGAAGAGAAAATATGAGAAGTAGAGAACAGGAGAGGAGGAGAGTAGAGAATTGAAGTAGAGGAGAGGAGGAGAGGCGAGAAGAGGAGAGAAGTACAACAGAGGAGTGGAGAGGAGAGAAGAGAGGTAGTGAAAAGGAGAGGTGGTGGAGAGGAGGAGAGGAGAGAAGTAGTGGACAGGAGAGAAGAGGACAGGAGAGGAGGAGAGAAGAGGACAGGAGAGGAGAGAAGTAGTAGAGAGGAGGAGAGGAGAGGAGAGGAGAGGAGGAGAGAAGAGGACAGGAGAGGAGAGAAGTAGTGGACAGGAGAGAAGAGGACAGGAGAGAAGAGGACAGGAGAGGAGGAGAGAAGAGGACAGGAGAGAAGAGGACAGGAGAGAAGAGGACAGGAGAGAAGAGGACAGGAGAGGAGAGGAGGAGAGAAGAGGAAAGGAGAGGAGGAGAGAAGAGGACAGGAGAGAAGAGGACAGGAGAGGAGGAGAGGAGAGGACAGGAGAGGAGAGGACAGGAGAGGAGGAGAGAAGAGGACAGGAGAGAAGAGGACAGGAGAGGAGAGGAGAGGAGAGGAGAGGACAGGAGAGGAGGAGAGAAGAGGACAGGAGGAGAGAAGAGGACAGGAGGAGAGGAGAGGACAGGAGAGGAGGAGAGGAGAGGAGGAGAGAAGAGGACAGGAGGAGAGAAGACTACTGTGCTTTGTACCAGGTTAATATCAGTCCATGTGAGTTGAGTTAATCACACAGCACAACCAGCGACATTAATAGATATTACGAGTCAGACAGCAAGAGTGCGAGCGTCAAAAACGGCTGAGCGACAGTCCCACTTACCCAAGACTCCTCCATTTTTTCTTCCTACAACACAGCCGCGAAGACACCAAAGAGGAGGACGGAGAGAAAGAGACATAAAGAGGGGGAGAGAGAGACAAGAGAGACAGACAGGTGCTTATACAGTAAAGCCCACAGAACAGAGGCCACAGACCACGGACCACACGAAGAGCCTGTCCTGGACATCAAGCACAAACACGGCTGACGGAAGTGTGACCAAAACAATTACTTCACATTTTCCTTACAGGGTGTGTTCAAGGAATTCTTCAAGTCTGACAAACTGAATGTAAATAGAGCGCTGCACGGGGACTCGTCTCTTGGAAAGAAGTGTACTTTCTCCATTTGGTGGGGTTTTTTTTTGGTTTTTTCTTCCCTCTTAACCAGCAGTAATGCAGTATGGAGTTACAGGATGTAGCTGCTTTCAAAAAGGGAAAAAAGCTGAAAAAAAAATTTTTTTTTGTTCTTTTTGAACACAGTGGAGCTTCGAAAGTTGAACGTCACGTCACGTGCTTCCTTTAACTCAGGGAGATATATAATATTTATGATTTATGATTAATAGAAAATATTCCATTCAACACTGAGAGACAACTAAAAATAACAACTTGCCTATTTTTAGGAAGTCGCAAAAAAAAGCTCATCTTTTCTTAATCTTCGGCCTCCAAAAGCTACAGCGAAGGCAAACAATCCCCTCTATTTCAGCTTGATTACTCTTCAGCTAGCCCTGTTCTTTAGATACTAGTCAAGAGAGCGTTGTTATGGTTACTGAGAGCGTTGTTATGGTTACGCATCAGCAAATAAGGTGCTCCTGTCGCGGATTTTGTCTCCGTTCCCATGCAGCTCTCTACTTGAAAGTGTGTGTGTGTGTGTGCGTCTTTTGCAAACATTCTCGTACAAGCAACGTGTGTGTACCTTGTCCTGAAGAGCAGCGCTGGATCCATGGTGACAGACGCCAACCGAACCACGTGCCTGATCTCTCGAGCGATCATTCGCAGTTTCTCGAAATTGACCAGTCCGTCCACTTTCGAGTCATTTCCTGCGACACGGACAGACGCGCTTACTTTCTCAAACGGGCAGATCCTAAATTTGCCCCCCCCCCCCCCCCCGAGTCCTCAAGAGGTGCGGTTTAAGAATCTTACCCTCGTGGAGGAAGGTGAGGTCTTTCTTTATGACGGGGAAGAGAGGGATGATTGGCGGCTGGAGATTGTGCTTGTTCAGCAGGTTGCGGTATTTGGCCATGTTGCGCGACGGGTCGAAGACTTCCTGCAGCTCGGCCAACAGCTTTTCATACTTGGCAGGTAGACGCTCCCACGTGGCACGCAGACGCGACACGGGGGCGAGATTCAGCCCACTGAACGACAGAATTAGAGGGAGAAGTTTAGAATATTTGAGAAGTTTTGACCCACAATGCTCACATCTCACTCACAGATACGAATTCGGCATCAGCGATTAAACACACAACGGCGCAGAACAGCATCTACGTAGTCGGGGACGCACCTGCTTTAGCGGATTAACCCGCGACTCACCTGATAATGGCGAACATGGAGTTGAAGTTTTTGCAGTCGCGACAGTGAAGGGCCACTTTGATGAAGTGTTTGATTATCTTCATCCTTTTGGCCTGGTTGGGTTCCCGCACAATCTCCGTGGCGACCCAGAAGGTCTCCTGGTTGACAAGGTCTTCGAAGTTGCGAAGGTTGCCCGGCGGCTCATGTGGACGCAGCTTGAAGAGGTCTGTGATGTAATCGGTGGGCTCGATGCTGGCAAAGAGCAAGTAGTTGCGTGCTGAGAGCTGATTGGCTATCTCCGTGGAGCTCAGAGATAACAGATAAACCTGAGATTCTCTTTGCAGTTCTTGGGCCTCGACGTCCGAGCACAGCGTCTCCGTCTCCATGTTACTCTTAAGGTAGTACCTGATGGACGCACAAGCGCGATGAATGGAGAAAAGAAACAGGAAAACTGGCAATATTATCTAACTCTTTTAACTGATTTTAAGGAGCTGACTGCAAGCTGAACTGAAACTTTTTTTGAAAGAATGTTTTCATGACTAAATGTGAGTTTAAGGGTACGTGTTGTGCCAAAGCGCACCTCGCACAGAGCTGAATCCGGTCAGCCAGTTTATTAAGCTGATCTGGAAGTCTCCTCTGCTTGATCACGCCCTCGGCTGTAACGGAAACCTCGCACAGCGAATACGCGTCAGGACTGGCGGTCAGGCCAAACTCTCGGATGGCCAGGTTGGCCGCCTCTCTTGCCGTGGTGTCCCTGTTGATCAGCAGGTAGCGACTTTGTTGATCCGCCTTGAACACTCGCAGCACCTGATCTTGTAATTCTGAAAAAGGTGGGTGGGGGGCGAATGGAAAAACAAGCGGCACTTAACGGAACTACTAAAAACAAGCAAGTCTGGTTCAGCCATCATGCAATGAATAAGCTTTCACTTTGTTCTCTCTTTTTTTTTTTTTTTTTGGTTTCAGTTCGGCGTTGAGGCGTAAACCATAATCCTTGATAAATCCTAACAGAACGGTGTCCCTTATTCAGCAAACGAAAACGTACGAGCGCACGGAAATGGCGCGTCATCGGAATCCCGTTTTCATTCATTTTAGTACTCAAATGTCTCAAGATTAGGCTGAAGCCTTAATTAAAGAGTTAATTAAAGCTTTATTTATGTATATATATGTATATATATATACACACACACACTCACACACGTTGACACTAAACCCATTTTAGACCTACGTTTCAGACTTGAATTTTATTTTTATTTGATTTTACTGTTATTACCTACACTACGCTACATACCATAATTATTCGTAACATGGATTTTTGATTATTTAACTGCAAATCAAGTATTTTTCAGCTTTCTAAGTGCAGATGCATACACTCATTCGTCCGTCCGCAACTTTGGCAAACAAAGGTCTTCCTTAAATAAAGGACACGGTTCATTATTTAAAAAAAAAAAAAAAAAATGATTGCGGATTCTTTCAATCTGATGAGCGCTAAGTGCTGCAGTCGCTAATTATCTGGGCCAGCCTGAAACCATGGAGCGGAACAAAATGAAAGCTTGTGAGTTTTAGGACCACAATGCCATTACACTAATCACATGCACATTATCCAGTGGAACAAATTTAGCTATAATTCACCCAAAAAAAAAAACAAAAAAAAAGGTTTGAATTAAAACCCAAATTACTGGAGACCAAACAAATCACGATACAGGATTAAAGGCAGCTGGAGAAACAGGCATCGGATGGAGTGAGCTACGACAGACAAAAAGAAAGACTGAAGTCATTCGGATTCCTGCAGAATTGTTAGAAGCGTCTGCTGGCAAGCAAAACTGGAGAAGTAAAGAAACTGGGGAGAAATTTTGACGAAGGAATGCAAGTAGCTATAATGGGTATATAGTAAAGAGATCAGGACACAGGTATAGAGATTTAAAAAAAAAAAAAAAAAAAAAGATGCATACAGATGATGATCCATAATAGCGAGTCAGAGAACAGGTATATCAAACGTGGACAGGTAACTAGGAAGATCAGCATGAGAGAGTACGATTAAATTTCTATTCAAGGAACTACAGCTTAGATCTACCAGAGTCAAGTAGAGCTTGAACAGGAAGGAAAGCAAATCTAAGAGAGGTTTCTAAAAAGGCGGCTCGAGGCGTGAGACGGTCGCAGGTTATCTCTCGGGAAACCCCGGGCAGCGCACGAGTACTCACGAGTGAATCCGGGTGCTGTGAGCGAGAAGAGGGTTGTGGGAAAAGTTAGAACGTGACACGGACATATTCAGCAAGCCATTTCCAACCCCGCACCCCAGAACCGTCCAGACCAACGCAATACAGTTAAGCGCTGCAGAGAAAAGTGAGGCGGGGAAGGGAAGCAGCTAGGTGCTGTCGTCTGCTGTGTGCGTTAGAAAGGGGCTGTCGTTTACCGGGTGGCTGCATGCTGTAGTCGATGATGCGCTGCTGGCTCTGCGCCAAGTCGGGGTTGCTAGACGACAAGCTTCCGGTGATTGTCGTGGTGGGCGGAGCCTGCTTGGTCTGCCGCAGGCCCACGATGCTGTCGTCCTGCGTCTGCCCCAATCCGAGGTCACTGTCGAAACGCCAACTCCCATCATGCAACGGACATGACAATTCATTATGTTACTGTTATTGTGTGTGTGTGTGTGTGTGTGTACCTACCTGTATGGTTTTTGAGGTAGAATGCTGATGCGTGTTTTGTCCAGAATCTTCATCAGTTTGTTGCGGCCACCCATGGTGTGTGCTTTAGCCTTCTTGCTGACCTTCTCCTGATACATGACCCCAGCATCAACGCCAAGATCGGGTACAGAGTAGCGGGAGCTTTTCTTTCCGTCGCCAATCTTAGGAAGGTGAGGAACCCCGTTTTTCCGTTCCTCTGCTATGCGTGCCACCAGCTCCTTAAAGACTGAGAAAGACGAGAGAAGAGATCAGTATTTCTGTAACAGGACTGCATAATGAAACCTGTACGAACCATTAAAAAAAAAAAAAAGCAAATGCCTGGGTGTCTGTATAGGACGTGTGGAAGGTGAATAAACTCACCCAGAAGGTTGGTTTTGACACTCATGGTCAGCTGTATGTTGTTCTTGAGGATCTCGGTGGCTTTGGACAGGTGTACATTCTCAAACGTCTGCCCATTCACCTCCAATATCTAAACAGTCAGTCACGAGTTAGTCAGAAAGCATTTTAAGCGTGCCAGTCTTGTCTTGTCCATGTCGAAATCGTCTTACCTGGTCTCCACGCTTAAGCCCCGCCTCCTCTGCCTTGCTGCCTGCGTCCACGGAGCTAATGAAGAGGTGCGTTCCTCGCTCCGCACCACCCATCAGAGTGAAGGGGAGCGGCAGCTCCCGAGAGGCCCTCGTGATGGTGACTACTCGGGACTTAGCCTTGGCAGCGCACGCGATGTTGAGCAATCGCAACTGACCGCTCATTTTCTTATTCAAGGAAGAACAGAAATGAATGAGTGGGGGGAAAAATGGATACGGCTTACAGTATAGAGTGTAGAGTAGCATTGGCTCATATGCATACTTCTCTTTCTAGATTGCTCTGGAACTCCTCCAGGAAGTTTGTCATGTCCGGGTCTCCTTCAAAGTCACTGAAGTGATTATTAACCCAGAGTAGCACGACCCGTGTCACCTGAGAGAGAGTGCGAGAGTCAGAAAGCAGCACAGAGCACGTACATACTTTCTAAAATTAGACTCATTACTATTCCAATGCTCTCAAACTCAAATGCAGTCGGTCCTGCATACCTTGTCACGTAAACTGGGGTCATTGAACCAGTCCAAAAGTCTTTGGCCCACAATAAGAGGACTGGACAGGAAGGTGCGATAAGTCAGCAGGAAGTCTTCAATGTATGTCGGGTCCACGACGGAGTGGTCCTCCACTAAATGCTGAATCAGACGCTCTGGAGTGCCCTGGGAGACGGGTTTACAAACACACTACTCCGTTAACACGCGACACAATCTTTTCTTCTCCCAACTACAAACAACACGCTCGAAAGAGACCCACTCCGGCATTCATGTAAATAAAATAAACAGGAAATGACGTTCTCCGACTAAAGATTTCTAAAACGGTCACCTTAACGACGATGTGTCCCTTGCGTGTTCCTGTGCGGTCGAGCTCTCGGTGCTCTTTCACCATTACGATCTCTCCCTCCTCCTCCACCCGCTGTGTGTTCAGTTCCACCTGATTCAGGATGCAGCAGTAGTCTTGCTGCGCTATACACACAAACTACACAACCACAACACCAAGGGTCAAAACAATGAAATTCATCCAATCAAATCAAAAAAAATCCTCGTGAAAATTTTTTTCTAAAAGGCAAACCCCACCCACCAACACACTCACACACACACTCACACCTACCTGACAGTCGTCTACTTTGGTCTTCATGACGCCAACCATCAGCTCTTTCTCCATGGAGGGAGAGACTCCGAAACTGGCGCCCATCCCTACAGTCTCGCACTGGCCATCCGGATACATCACCTCCACGGCTCCGTTCAGGATTACTGACCATGAGTCCAGCTAAAAATCACAAACACGCATATACACAACGCTTAGTGTTTATCCCCAGCCCCTGTTTGGAACACAGTATATACACATAACTGGCATTTTTGCAGCTGAAATCATTATTCATTCATTCCTCATAGCAAGCCTCTGTTGTTGCATTATTATTATTATTATTATTAGGGGTCCAAGCACCAAAGGTTTGCAGAGATGAATCTTGGTCAGTAGGTAGCACCCCACCCTCCTACTGAGGCACCCAAGATGGGCCCAATCGGCCACATGGTGGCACTACAGCACAGTGTTTTATATTTCAGGCCATATCTTGGGAACCAAGAATTATTATTAGTTTTAGTTTTTTCCACTGATTCCTTGGCTTCTGCCAAACAAACAAAAAAAAAAAAGCAACAAAAAGAAAAAAACATTTCGCTCCTCTCACATAGACTCTCAGTTCATTTTCATTATAAGCAAAACCTACTACTGCAAACTAGTCTTAGGAATCCTCACAAATTCGAAGCTGAGATTCGTAAACAACATGGCCGCCACATGTCATCAGTTCTTCTGGGGCGTAGTTTAGTTTACTCATGACTAACTCCTGACTGATTGTATGGATTTGAGGGAAACTTGATAAGCAAGTTAAAGACAAAATTCTGAGTCCATTAGCAAAACTTGGGACATGATTGTTCATAGAATGTGGGGTTCAATTCAAACAGCAGTTTCTCAAAAAAAAAAAAAAAATTATTTCAATCCAGATGAAGTGTGGTATACTGCATTGATGTAATAGTAAACTTCTCATGATGCGAACCACCAGCCAATCAGGTTTCAGCAGGGATTTCACAGGATTATGACAAAACTTTACATGCACATCTATGGTTTCTTTATGGCTCTATTTAACTTGGCAAGAACTGGCCACTCGGGGAGTGAAGGGTGCTTGGACCCCGCAGATCGCCACTCGCAGCTATATTTTTTTTTTGTCGTCGAGATTAAAATTAAGATTAGAAGCTTTGCTCAAGGCTCAAGGATTTCAACTCACAAGCTTCCAGTCAGCAAAATGAACCAGCAAAATTATAGGAATTTGGAATTTTATAGGAAGTTGATCAGAAGACTTACAACCAAAAGAGATTTTTTTTTTTTTTTGATAAAAGGTGTGATTTGGCAAAATCCAGATGCTAAATTTGGCACATACAGGTACATTTGCTAAAATACCCACAGTCTTACCTATACTCCACTGGTAAAAATACAGAAAGTAGCTAAATAAATAAATGCAATAAATGCATAACTGATTCAGCCACATTCTGACTTTATCAGTGTGTTCTATAAGAGGGCAGGCCGTGCTGTAATTAAAACCTGCTTTGTGGGGACTTCCGTGACACGACGCGGTGCATTATTATGTTAATCCGAGAGCTCATGAACTGCGACGCATCCTGACTCACTTCCTCTCCGTGGTTCAGCACGATAGTTCCAGCGCGCTCCACCACGGCGAACACCATGACGGCACAGAGCGCTCGCCTCACGGACACGCTGAGACTGGAGAACGCCGGGAGCTGCTGCACAAACTCCAGTAACTGCTCTGGAGACACACAGAGAGAGAGAGAGAGGAGGTGTAAACACGGGTGGTTTTCATCCTCGCTGACTTTTTGAGTCAGAACCGATACGTGATATATGACTTGTTGGTGCGCTTCTTACCGATGTCATCGTCGGTGCGGTCCACGGGGTCTTTTTCCAGGCAGTCTCTCACGATGTCTCGACTCATGAGGGGGTCCGTCGATCTCCCCACTTCTTCGTCGTCGTCATCGTCGTCCGAATCCACCGCCGTCTCGGGCAGCCCGCTGAGATCCACGTCGCCGCAATCGCTCTCAGTAGCCTGGGAGAGAGAGAGAGAGAGAGAGAGAGAGAACATTAAAACAGCACAATTATAATATAATATAATATTAAAATTCTTAATGCGCAGTTAAGGGTTTCGTTTTCAAGGGAATTAAGGTTCATGTGTCACTCGCTTGTTTATGCAATACATACCTTTTAATACATAACTATTTAGTTTAGCTTATTACTATGAATTTTGACTAGAGCCATGACCTTGTAGCAGAGAAAATGACTTCTTTGTCCATTCGTCTTTAAACGTTCTGTTTTCTTTAATCTGTCACTTCCCTAATGACGTTTTTTTGCGAATGAACACAAAACTCAACGCAGCCCGCTACGACAAGGAGTATCTGGGGTTTTCATAATCAGCCGCCTGATGCATTGTCTCTAATCGACCTGCAATGACGAGCGCTAGCGTTAAGTGAGCGATGGAAGAACGAGAGAAAGAGGGAGCCATGAGTGTGTACCTGGTAAATATCTGATAGGCTGCTGCTTCCTGAGTCACTGGCAATGCTGGAGCGAGACTGACTGGAGGACATGTGGAGGTGGAGACTGTCTGAGAGGTGGAGCTTAGTGAAATCCGCAGGAAGCTGGAAGACAACCAGAATAGGTTGTTACAGAGATTTTGGATTGCGTGCGCATTGTGTGTGTGTGTGTGAGTGTGTGTGAGTGTGTGTGTGTGTGTGTGAGAGAGAGAGAGAGAGAGATGTCTTTTGCCATTGGGTCCAAGATGGATCAAAGGATTCAGCTCACTAAAGCCTCCTTTCACTGAAAGCACAATTACATCCAGCAGAACGAGAAAGAAGCGTGCTCACACTCTCTCTCTCTCTCTTTCTCTCTCTCACACACACACACACACACACACACACACACAAGCAGAACTAAAGTCTATACAAGTATATTCAGCAATTCTGCATGAGTGCTAGGCTTGACACAAATGTCACTAGAAGAGCATTTTGAAGTGGCCGAGTAAAGAAATATGCTTATCAGCAAATTAACTTCCCCGTCTAATGATTAGCATTTTGCAACAGACTGGCTAATGTGCACGTGCGTGCATGCTTGTGTGTGTGTGTGTGTGTGTGTGTGTGTATCTGTAATCAGTATATCCAGAAGCTTAATGGAAGAGAGGCTGCTGAAGGGTTTGTACTTGTGACCTCGTTCATCTGGCCTATACACAGGTTAGAATGGACATGCACATGCACACACACACACACACACACAACTTAATATTCTGAATCATGGAGATCACATCCTTCCCCTTTCCCACTGTACGCACAGCGCTGCTGAACAAACAGGTGTACGTGTTCCTAATAAAGTGGTCAGTGAGCGTAGGGCACATAATGCATACGCGAAAGGAAATCAGCTTGTCTGCTGACACGGGAAAACAAAACACCCGTTTGATAGAAAAAGAAAAGGACTAAATATACGATAGATGCTGAAAGGAAATAACCTGAAAGACCTTTTACTGGACGCTTTGATCGGCGGACAAAATGCAAACGAGGCAGCTATTTGCTCTCACAAGCCAGACAAATTTCATATAAAACCGGTACAGAGTCTCGCGTATCGTCGTGGCGGGAAGACGGAATCGGAAACGTTTCGGCTGGGTTGTTTTGCGACGGCGCGGACGGCGACGCGAGCGATATTCGGATGCTCGGCGTGACATGCTGTAGCGATCGGGAGCTTCGCGCTAATGCTGATCGCTTAACTGTGGAAAAAGAAAGCACTACTTGTTGCACGCTATATGAAAGTGTGTCTAAATACACTCACGGTCCTCCTCTCTGGTTCCCTGACCCCATGGCTGTGTGAGAGCGCTAACGTCCTTACAGCGCGCCCGACCATCCTGCTTAACCCTCTCTACAACATCCTGACTCGTCTCGTCTACTTTCTCTTCAGCGCCTCTTTCCCTTCTCCTTTCAGCCTGTGCTTCCACAACTGCTTCCTGTCCTTCGCTCACACCCAGCAACCATTGGCTTTTTTTTTTTTTTTTTTTTTTTGCAAACTCCCGTGAAAATCTCCACAGCAACAGACATTGCACGGGCACAGAGAAAGAAAGAGAAGGAGGAGAGCAACACAGACAGACAGACAGTGCTGCAGCAAAGACCACCTCCTTTTCACTCTCTCTCTCTCTCACACACACACACACACACACACACAGAGAGAGATTAGTAAAGGTGACAATGGTAACGGTTTACACTGAAGGGGGGTGGGCTTTGGGGATGATTGACACCCAGTGCCTTACGAAACCAGTCATCGGCGCTGACCCCGAAACGACAGGCAGTTCGCTGAACAATAGCTTCGATTCAAGCTGCTCGCAAAAAGCCCCACCCCCGGTGTAAATCATAATGAGTGTCATTGGAGATAATGCTGAAAGAGGAAGCGGGCTTGAGAAAATTTAGGTAATGACAAGAAAAGAAAAAAAAACAAAAAAACAAAAAGGGGAACATGCGGCACAGCACTGAAGCCAGTGGAGTTTCAATCCATGAGAACTGCATGTAAGCAGTATTTTTAAACGCACAGCAAACAAAGCGAAAAGGTTTTAAGCAGCTGAGGCACTGCTGGAGTGGAAAGAAAGGTGTTACCTGGGATTTGGAGGAGTCCTGCAGCCGAAAAACAAACACAACACACAACAAAACAAAAGACACCCAATTATTAAAAACCAATAAGAACCATGTCCAATTACAGAAAATAAAGAGATTATAATTACATAGTAGAGCTGGACGATGAGCAACAATTTAACGTTGCTTGTTTAAAAAAAAAAAAACAAAAAAAAAAAAAAAATACACTCTTGCTTCTGTTTTCTCGGAGAACATGACGAACGACGTTATAAACAGATTAAAAAGTATGATGTGATGATTAAAAAAAAGAAGGAAAAAAAAAAAAACGTAATCGTGGTCATATTGCTGTATTATAAGACGAATACAACACGTCGCTTCCTGTCATTATACGCAGGTAATCAGCTTTACAGTAGTAGCGCTAAGTCTGCTTCGTCACGGCGCTCCCGGTGTTGATTATTTCCCTATAACGGCACATCGTGAAGCGTGTCACTCTTCTGCATGTGTACGTTTTAAGCACGTGCGATGCTCGGCTCGTGGGGGGGGGGGAGAGAGGAAAAGAAACCGGGTAATGATGTCAGGTTATAAACAAAAGTTTCTCACGTTACCGTGACATAATTGTTTTCAGCTCTTTGACTAAACCCGAGGAAACTCGCCCAGCTCTATTATCCGACTGTGCATGATTAGAGAGGGGAAAAAAAAAACAAAAAAAAAACTATTTTACACTGCATTTCTCAATTTGAAGATTGTCAGAGAAAGAGAGAGAGAGAGAAGCCACTATGCAAACAAACCGGAGCAAAATCAATACAAATATTAAATCAAAAATGCTCGATGATTTTATGCTATATTGCGTATGCATAAATTGCGTGTGTGTTTTTTTTTTATACACAGACCGTGTGATAGCCCGGAGGCAGAGGAGGCTTGCTAACTGGATAATGCTCCACCGTGTCGATGATCGTCTGCCTCTCTCCGCGTTGATTTATTTTCCGGAACCTTCTTCTGGACTGCCGATGTGACGCCTGCCTCTGAAAATACTCCTCGCTGTCCTCCATGTAGTCCACCTGACGGCGAGAGCATGAGAGAGAGAGAGAGAGGAAATCGGTTAAACACGCCGAAAAGCCATGTCAGTATGTGCACGCTGACACATCAGCTTGCACACATCCTCTTCAGTACTATAACACATCCTCTTCGGCTTTTACACACACACACACACACACAATCACACTCACCACGATCATTTCTGAGGCCTCGAGGACGATACACTCGCAGCCTCGCCGCAAACTCCCGGCGGAACGTTTCCCAAAACTGACAGACAGACAGAGAGAGAGAGAGAGAGAGAGAGTGAGCAAGATGGAAACAATTACAGCTTATAAAAAAAGAAAAAAAAAGCAAAGTAAACAAATTTTTAAAACAAAACAAAACAAAACAAAGAAACTCGGGTAGAGTGACGCACGCACCTGCTGCGTGGAAGGAACATCGACTCCTTAATGAAAACCGAGCCAGACAGCAAGATGTACCAGCAGGTCCCGATGTCATCAGGGCTAAAACACAAAGCAACGGCAAGGAATTACGGCTCGCTGCGGTTTTATAAACTCCGTCAAACCTTCGCGGGTTCAAATCGTGCCGTTTTGGTGACACAGTGCTGCTGAGATTCCCGATCTGATCGGTCCGAACGGGGTTTCATTTCCAACAACAGCTTCAGCTTCAGCCGAAAGCGTTTCGTTATGGTTTCTATAGTAACGGCTAACGCACGGGGCCCGACGTCTACAGCCGACGTTCCATAGGAATCTGATTCAATATTATTTTTAATGAATAAAAATTTCGTACTGGACGTGACGTGACACCGCGGGACGTGCCGTTACGGCAAAACGATCAACTCCGGCGTTAAAAACAGTCACCACCCTGTCATTGATTGTTTTCTACTAACAGCATGCCTCCCGAGGGGTTTAATAAACTATTAGCAAACACGTAACCCTGCTGGAGCATGTGAACGAACATCACGTCGCTCAAGAGAGTCAACGTGAAAGCTCAGGATGACTAACAGAGGCACTGTGCGCTCTCTTTCCATCAAAGCAGCTTGTTTTTTTTTTTTTTTTAGAAACATTAAACACACACGATCACTATATAAGCTGCTGCACTTCCGCTTCGTAGCCGAATCTGGCAAACCACAGCGAGTCAGAGAGTCAGAGAGTCAGGAGGGAAGTGTTGTCTGTAGAACTGAGAAATGAATCATATGTGGCTTGTGATCGTAATTTCAGCCTCTTTAATGGAACGCAATCGACTGTGACGTTGAGGAGCTCAGCTAAAACTGCGAGGTGTTGTGCTTTAACGAGCTGTGCATTTGCGCAGTGACTGCACAGTATTTACTCGTTTTTGCGTTACTACGAGGCAATAACTTACACTAACTCGGCTTCGTCGACTCAAAGGAAAATGAACCGCAGATGCTAGTGTTTAAATTTTTCCATACAAATTTCAGTGTTTTAGTTAAAATAATAACTTTGATCATTTGAAGCATCATAATGCAGTCCAAAGTCTAAGTATTGCAGTTTGTGTGTGTGTGTGTGTGTGTGTGTTTATGACTCATGCGCCCGGGACAGATGTTTGCACGCGTGTGTGAGAGAGACAGATGTGCACGTGAGCAGCTCACTTGAGGAAATACTCACTAGTATAAAACCTCGTTGGCTTCATGATGCTCGTAGCGCACCGTTTCGCACATCAGCCTGCAAGAGAAGATTACAGACAAAAATAAACAAACGCGTGAGCGCGCACACTGGGGACGTCTCAAACGACTTCCTGCTCACTACATGCGCTCACTGCGTAGGGCGAACCTATGGGGTGCGCTGCACGGAACACTCTTTAAAACGTACCTGAGCTGGTGTTCTCTCAGGTTGGACAGCGCTTCCATGCCGTGCAGGTACGAGTAGACGATCTGGAGGTCCTGCAAAACAACACAGTCACGGTCACGTGTCCGGGGGGAAAAAAAAAAAACAAAAAAAAAAAAAAAACCATCTGCGCTTGTACAGAATCCGACAATATCCTAACCACCTAAACATAACTAGGAAATTATTTGAGGGAGGAATGCTCATGTCATGCAGCTGCAACTATATGAAGATGCGTCTGAAACCTGAAACGCCCTGCAGTTCCACACGACGACCAGCGAGAGGCAGCAACACTATTACAATCGACACTCCGGTGCAGCAGCCTGTCTCTCTTCCATTTCCACACTGCATGCAAACTCACGTGCGCGCGCACACACACACACACACACACACACACAGGCACACACACCCATCCCATGACGCAACGCTCTTCAGATCAATGTTTAACAAGAACGGCATGTTTGCAGATTCCACAATACCCGTTTGTCATTCTTTCTCTCGCTTTCTCCACACATACACACGCACACCCCATTTCCTGCTGCATGAACTGGAGAACTCGCACCTTTCTGTTTTAGCCCTCTAACCACGGGAAACTCTGAGTTAAGCATTCGGTGCCACCTCAGTAAGAGCAGCGGTAGGAGCAGTCAGCAGAATTGATATGAAATGGAAACCAAATACTGGAATGGAAACTCTTGTCATTCTGGAGATCCCACAAGCAGTTGCTTTTAAGGGGAAATTCCTGTGCAAAAAAAAAAAAAAAAAAAAAATCCACACACTTTCTTTACACAAAAAAAAATAAAAATAAATAAATAATAAAAAAAAAAATCAAACCTAAAAAATTCAAATATGTGTAATCCGATATTATTAGTCCACGCATATTGCGATTGGTGGATTTGTGTGTCGCGGCATTTCCGCCTGCGCCCGGGTTGCCCCCCTATCTCCCCCCCCACCCCCCTATCCCCCCCCCCGCCCCCCTATCCCCCCCCCCCCCACCCCCGACAGAATTCCTACATTCCAGAAGCACGAGTCTGCAGGGTTCAGGGTGGAGCGGCAGAGCGAGTTCACCGGAAACTACTCGTCCATCTGAACGTCTAGAAAGACAAGCAATTCATCATTTAATAATAAATAAATAAATAAATAATAAATCACATGCAATGGTCAATTTAATAGGAACACCTGCGCATTCATGCAGCCATCCAATCAGCCAATCATGTAGCAGCAGCAGCACAATTCATACAATTATTCAGATTTTACACGCTTCCAGTCACGTCAAACAAAAACGAAGAAGAAGAAGAAAAAAGTGGTTTCAAAAGGGGACTCTGACCGGCTGGGGTTTCCTCCCTCTAGGGTTTACACGAAATGGTGCGGAAAACAAAAAACATCCAGCGAGCGCCGGTCCTTCCAGCAAAGACACTTCCAGCTTGCTTGCTCAGCAATCAGACTCACGGCTGTGGTACAAACCAGGGCTGTAATGCAACTAACCGACAAAGATCCACAACAAATGTGTTAATAATAAACTCACACATTTACAATTTATTTAATCCGCATGGATTTATTTCTGTGTAGCTGCTTTGTGACCGTGTCCACTGTCAAAAGCGCTATACGAATCAAACGGGAGTAAACTCGAATCCGAGCGGTACGAAGTGGCTCACGTTATAGCGCGGAAAGCCTCCTCTAAACTAACAGGAAGTCTTCACACACACACTGCTCATGTCTCATGACATGACTTGTGTTTTTTTGCGAGTAATATTTCGTAATTTGTAAATCAGTTGCTTGTGGTCGCTGCGAGAGACAGAAGAAACGCGACGTCCCTAGCTCTTCACTGCCGTGTTGTCTTGTCCGGTTATCTGGACCTGGCTCATTTATGGTCATACATTTCTAGATCTTTTGCTCCTGCGGCGCTGATAATGCTTAGTTTTCTTAGCGTGCGCTCGTGTTTCAAGTCGTCAAGACGCGAACCTGCTTTCTGCACCAAAAATACTTCACCTTGCGCGCACACACACACACACACACAGGAAATTAGAGACAGTGCAGCGGGTATTTATGCTGCAGAATGATTAAAAGCCTACAGAACACCATCACCTTGTGCTAGTCTGCGTGTCTCGTTCGGCTGATATAAGCACTTGATAACGTTCTCATAATAATATTCTCATGATGTGACGTCTGATAAACATCATTAGTACTGTGTTATTATTTAACTAAGTCTAGTTAAGAGATCGATCGCTAATATAACGCAAAGATGCTAGAGACGATAGGTGCCTAACCCTTGAAGCTAATAATAAAGTATAGCGGTTTTTCAAGCTCGAGTTTTGGAGCCGATTATCAGCTCTGATGATCTGGGGCTTGAAGAGATACGCACGAAGCTCTCTGTTCTCACGCCAGAATGATCATGAGATGTCTTTCGACATTATGTAACGTGTTGAAGCGTTCTGACCACTGAGCACGTACGGTCAGTGATATAATACAGGCCGACGTTGATGACAGAGTTAGGATTAAAATAGATTGAGAAAGAGAAAGAGAGAGAGAGAGAGAAGGAACTCAAGGAAGATATGAGTGTAAACATTATCGCAGCTAGATTAACAAAGACTATGCTGCTTGTTGTTCGTATTAAAACCACAAACAAGTCCAACAGGATGCTGGATGTGCAGCTCCATCTTTCTGTACGGTGCGAGAACACGCTGATTTCCTCACAATTTAGGATTTTTGTTGTTGTTGCGGCATATTTGGTGCGCACAACATTGTCTAAACAAACGCACAAACACAACAAAAGTCAGTTATCCACAAAACACAAGCATTCGGCCAAATCGATACTCGAACACTCGCTCAGTCAACAGAGAGGATCTCAAAAGAGAGGAGAAGGGAGGGAGGGAGTGTGTGTGTGTGTGTGTGTGTGTGTGTAAGCACTAAGCTGAGTCATTGATGATCACACCAAGCCTAGGAACACACACTGTTTGTATGTGTACATACTCGGCTTTGTCCACGAGTACGGTAAACATACGGAATGTTCATCTCGAGGGAAACCACACACACACACACGCACACACACACACACACACACACGTCACACATCGCTATGAGAAATGAGAATGAAATGAGAAAATCGTTACGCCGCATAGGAGCGTTCTGAGCTCTGAGTGTAAGTAGTTGTAACGGAGGAAACGCTGGATAGCCGGAATACTAAAAAGGAAAACAAAGGGTAATGACTAACAGCAAGAAAACAGCGCAACACCATATTAACGCGTATGTATGCGTACTTATGCATTCAACACTCTTTCATCTTCACCATGGATCCGGAAACACTGGGGGCGTGAACACACCCGAGATTAGATATCCATCACAGGGCACGGTTCATACACACATTCACACCTGAGGGCATTTTGCGCTAGCCAATCCACCTACTGCCATGTTTTGGGAGGTGGAAGGAAACCGGAGAACGCTAGGGAAACGCCCACAAACGCCAGATCAGGCTCGAACTAGGTGGAACCATCAGAAGCCCTGCTTTTATGTCTTTCAGTTACAACATAAGAACTATCAACAAAGATCCACAAATATCATTATATATATATATATATATATATATATATATATATATATATATATATAAATATATAATCAAAAATAACCATAAGTGCTGATCTACGGGGTCCAAGCACTTTTCTCAAGTAGCGCCCGCAGCGGCCATTTCTTGCCAAGTTACACAAAAACAATAACCAAAACCACACGTTAACATGCTTTTCAAAGTTTCGCGGTCTTTCAGAGGTAACCACGGGAAATGCTGGCTGCGAGCTGATTGGCTGATGGTGGCCGTGCTTTAAGTAGCCTAGTCATCATTCGAAATCCTGTTACAGATCGGCATAACGACGGAGTACACCCAACTTCAGTCTAACCCCACCTCTCTGATCAATGACCACGCCCCAATCTATGCACTATCTTGTCTTGAACAAACCAAAAACATACTAAAATGAACCGATTTATTGCATTTTTATAGTCAAAGCAAGCGTTGGGGTAAAGACGCCATTGATGAAATTGTAGCTCGATGAGGAAATTAGCTTAGAGTTTCTTTGCTAGTGACCAGAAGGCATGAACTGGATTGTGCAATCCTGTTTTTAAAAAAAAAAAAAAAAAAAAAAAAGGCACTTTGGATAAAAACCCTCTGCCACAGATGAACCAATGTCAAATTTAAGAAGTTACGTAACTGCTGGTAACACGTCTTACGCTGCACAATGGTCATTTCCTCTTTCATGGATCCTGTGTTCTGCTTAATCTGTGCATGTAAATGGCTGAACATGACAGTCTGTTAGCGAGCAGCCGTAGCGAATAGTCAGGCCAGTGAGTGTAACTACGTGAGTACTGTAGCTACGTGAATACTGTTGCTACGTGAATACGGAGCTAACGGTTTTTGTCCGAGTGACTTGAAAAGAGGGTTAAAACAAAATACACACCAACGAGAAAGGGCTTAAAACAAGTCACTCAGCCATCGAGAAAGCAGGCATGCCAGAACGCTAGCTGGCTTTTAAGCGGCGGCATTTACGTGGTTTCGCGCCGACGGTGTGGCGTGATATACAGCCCGGCTTTGATGTATAGCGTCAAGCGCCTCAGAGGTCAAGCGGAGCAGACAGTTAAAAATGGTCAGTACCAGCTGGGTGTGTGAGGGCAGAGGAATTTAGGTGCTCAGGAATAACCCGTCCAAACAATGTGAGGTTAAAGGTCGTGACAACAGTCACAGCGTTACACGTTTGCGTTGCTCAGACCACGGTCTGGAGAGCGGATGCTGTAAGCGCTGGAGTGTGTTGGGCATTCTGAGCGCTGCGCGCTTGCGCCTTTTGGTTGAATGAGGGCAGCAGCTGTCCCAGAAGCCCCGCTCGAGTCGAGAGGTCAACTCTGACCCTGCGTTACACACATTCCTGAGAGTCTATTAAAGAGAATTCCACGCTCTGAGCTAGGGAATACCGAGGCATCGTCCGAGACGCTGGCCAGCTGAGACGTCCTGTACTTCAGCCAGCTTTATTCGGCTTCGTGTAGTAATAACAGGGGCTAGCCTTGCCTCGGGAAAACCTTAATTCCAAACCATCTATCCATCATCGCCTTGATAATTAACATTTTGGGAAGATACTGCCTCAAAAAAAAATAAGCACTTAACAACAAATCAACATAGGAGGTGAATTTACTACTCTAGCAACACGTTTTTCATCATCGGCATCGTTTCTCCCTCTCCCTCAAAAAAAAAAAAAAAAAAAAAAAAAAAAAAAAAAAAAAAAAATTTTATATTATAAAAAAAAAAAATAAAATTTAAAAAAAAAAATATATTAAAAAAAAAAAAAAAAAAAAA
>CM075030.1:11134693-11174243 GCA_037576675.1 Pangasius sanitwongsei | reverse complement strand
ATCCCCCCCCCCCCCACACAAAAAAACCCCCCAACACCCCCCCACACCCACCCCCACAAAAAAAAAAAAAAAAAAAAAAAAAAAAAAAAAAAAAAGACCTTTGCTATTATTACCATCATTCGTGTGTGCGTGTGTGTGTGGCCACGTCTAGGGATGGATCAAAGGTAAAGTCATGCGGTCGATATGGCAAGCGTTCACACACAATCGAACGAAGCGTGCAAACAGAAACGGAAAGACGTCTACATGCTGCCTTCTGAATTTATCATCAAGAACATTAAAAAAAAAAACACACGCAATAGCACGGTGACGAGATGTTCCTATAAACGCCTTCATGCGGAAGGAAGAAATGCACGTTTCCTTCTCTTACACTAAACGTGGCACTGCCATGTCATTTTTAAAGCGGGACAGAGGAACAGAAATGCAGAAATGCAGAAATAAGGAAAGTTCGAAATTCATCTTCGCCCCTTGTTTCGGATTATCACGTGGGAAAAAAAATATATATATATTGACTATTCAAACACAAACACAGACGTCAGGCTATATTTGCATGAAGTAACGATTCCAGTGAAAAGTCATCTATATTTGGACTGCCAATCCTGTCTTCTTATTTATTGATTTTTTTTTTTTTTTTTTTTTTTTTTTAAAATTTGGCCCGACACGACCCAGGACACCATCGCTGCTCGTTTTCGCCGCGGTACACGCTTTTATCGGCGCAATACACAAAAATAGTCTGGAGGTTAGAGGCAGAAGTGCTGGTACTGCACGATTATAGGAGCAAAAGTGTTTGCGATAATGCACACATCAGCACTGACACATCGCTTCTAAAGAAGGGAGAGAGAGAGAGAGAGAGAGAGAGGAACAGAAAGACAATGTCAGGACTGGAGAAAGTACACTCAGACGCTTATATTCTGTTCCTTATACTATTTGTGTAAACATGGGGGGTGGGGGGGGGGGGTGGCACTTACTTTTCCCAAAATACTTTATTCAGCTGTTTTTTTTTTTTTTTTTATAAACCACATTATGAAACCAAAGTCTGCTGTTCCGGGAAAAGAGAAGAGATACTGCAGCTGGCTGAGCAGGTGGAGAGCTTCGTTTGGGAGGGGGGGGAAAGAAAGAGAAAGAGAGAGAGAGAGAGAGAGAGAGAGAGAGAGAACACCACCTTATGTTATTCCATTCCACTCACGACACTAAAGTGAGTCTTATTTTATAGACTTAAAAATGATCCAAAAAAAAAAAAAATGCTGATTCATACCAAACTCCTTTAACCTTAGTGTGTCCTTCTCATAAAACATTTTAGTTTATAGTTATTATAGTTTACTCAAACGGACGTCACATCGACATCGACACCAAAAAAACAAAACAAAACAAACTCATTAGCTAGCTCATCAAGCAAGTGAAAGCTCCGACTTCCTGTTTTGGTGAAAAAGTAACTAGCTTAACTCGAAAAGTATGACAAGCACTCAAATTCCTGGGAAGCGAGCGTCCCGGCATGGCGATAGCGTCTGCCCTTTTCGGGTAATGTCTCGGACGCGGCGTGTAAGATGCCTTTTATCCGTCACAGCTGATTAAGAGCGCATCGAAAGCAGACACCCGAAAAACAATCCCTTTACACTTTAAAAGTGAAAAAAAAAAAAAGGGGATTATTTTTCATGAATTAAACACTGAGTGTGCATCAGAAGTCAACATTAGCCAGCGTTAAATTCCGCTGCGCTACGTGAAACACGATACGCAAAACCGTACTGCTTTTCGTTAGTGACGTACCGAAAACGTTTTGCTTTTCAGTGTAGGACGTTTTCAGTACGTCACTAACGAAAAGCGATACGTCAGAACCAGTGATCTGACGTTACAAGTTTGCACTTAATCTTTAAAACAGGTTTCGTCTTGTGACGCTACGCTACTGTTTTGCGACCGCGACCCCCATCACGTTTCCCAGAATCGTGACATGATATTCCACATCTGTCATATCGCCCAACCCTGCAGCCGTAAGAGCGAGAACGTGGATACTTCTTACTGCTCGCTACACGACCTAACAAGAGTGTGGAAAAGCTAGGAATCGTGTATACGTTGGGATTCCTACACCTGTTTCCACTTGCCGGAGCCATTAAATCTCGCTCCCCGGTGGCGTGTTCAGAATGCGGGGGCAGGAGTGCGCCTGCTTTGACGCGCGCGTAGCCCGAGACGGCCTTTGTGCGGGAAGGAACACAAAGGATGAAAAAAAAAACACAAAGGAAAATGTTTGCCGAGGTGTGCGCGCTTTCGTCCGCGCATCCTTCAAAGAGCACGCCGTCAAAAAGAAACTGGAATACTCGTTCCCCGAGGTATCAGATGCAAACGGGATACGAAAACGGATATGCGACAGCAGGTCTTATGGTACAGCGTGTCTTAATGATGGGCCTCTTAAAAAAAAAAAAAGAAAAGAAAAAGAAAGAAAAGAAAAAGATACAATCCTGTGGTTTGTTTGTTTTTGTTTTTTGCCTTTACGGTCAGACAGGACCTTATGTAAGAAACAAAACTGCTATTCTGAAATGTTTTTTTAAAGAGGGAAAAAAAAAAATGTTGCCTCAGTGCTTGAGGTTTCAAGCAATTGTTCTCCAGCCTCTTTATTTCCTTCTGTTTTTTTTTTTTTTTTAAGACGCTTTTCCTGTTTCCTCCGGCGACGGCCTCGTCAGCATGGAGTCATTCGACAGGAAATGCCATCACATGCTTCACCTCGACTCCTGCGTGCGCCATCGCACACCCAGGCGCGTTCACGGGTAAACGTCTGTGCGTGTTGGGAAACGGATGGCAGTGGAGAACTGGATGTGATTCAGAAAAGCAAAAAAAAAAAAAATCACCTCAGAGTCGAGGAGCGGGTAGACACGGGGGCAGACAAATCAGACGAGCAGATTACACGTCTGGGCTATTTGTTTTTTTTTTTCTTTTTTAAGTCATACTTTCCTGGAGGACAAGATGATGTATAGTGCTCCTGATATAGCAGTCAACAGTGTGTGTTCTTCTCTTCTACTTGTTTCGATATCCACTCTGTTACAACGACTCTATGAACCGCTATGATTTACGGTCAAGATTATATTTAGTTCCTCATGATTATCGTCACAAGAATGCGTTTAAAACATGAAGCATTTCAAGTAACAATTCAAACGCGTTGTTTAAAGAAACCTGACAGCCCTAATAAACACACACACACACACACACACACACACACACACACACACACTGCACAGACGAGCGTTGTCTCTCATACACATATTATATACACAAGCTGCGGTGTGGTGTGCTGTGGGAAGAAAAAGAAGAAAAAAAACGTGCGAAAAACGGCCTGTTGCAGGTTTGAGCTTCTGAGAGCAAAACAGTTTGTACAGACGATTCTACCTGAACGTCCTGACCGCATGCACCGGAAGATTGTGTGTGGGTGCGAGACAATGTGTGTGCGAAATAGAAATGCTGCGGGCAAGAGCTGTGCAGCAACTCGCCTTGCAGAGTTTAGCTACACGAGGCAGAGGTACAGCTGCACTTTATATGCATAAGCTAAAAAAAAAAAAAACAAATAAAAGAAAGAAAGAAAGAGAGACAGAGGAAAAAGAGCGAGAGAGAGAAAAATTAATGTACACCAAGTTTTCCCCTTTAACAAGACAAATTTGTCTTGCTAATTCTAATCTTGTTCGAAACTTTATAGGCAGGCCGCTGTGCTGCGAAACGTACTCCATCTGCGTAAATGGAAGCTTAGAATGTGGACAAAGTGCGAAAGACAGAAAGAAGGATGTGCCAACGCATTTTTCCCCCGCCGCTAAACAATCTGCATGATCATACAACAGCTAGCAACCGGGGAGGGTAAAGGCGAACTCGTTCTCCCTCGGAGACACTTTAAGACATCTACTGCATTGTCTCATACTGAAAAACACAGGCTATCTGCCCTCTTACGCATACACGAGCTCACAGACGCCTGTGATTGGCTAAGGTAGCTCTGATTGACACAGGAGAGAGACAGAGAGAGAGCGAGACAGAGAGAGAGCGAGAGAGAGAGAGAATGCCCCTTCCACATAGACAGCACGGTTAACTTTGCTCCCCTTTTTGCTCTCAGCAAATCATCGAGATTCGAACTCGCAATCTCTGAGCGTTTGTTTGCCTTGCCTTCGAGTTTAGGGGTCCGAGGACCATCGAGTCCTCTTAACCCAGCTGACCTTCTCAGCTTCTCCGACAATCTTAATAACTCATAATCTAAACAAACAAGTAGGCTGAGGCCTACCTGGGGTACTTCCTACCTCTTCTTTGCCACCTTTTAAATTTTAAATGAAGTTACTTTTATGTTTCCAGGAAGAGCTGAAGGTATTTTTCTCAGCAGGATCCCACTCACACTGAATAATTTATATGCATTACAATTATGCTTATGGATTCATGCCTAGTGGACCACCTGAAGTGCCTTTTTTTTTTTGTTACACAATTCTAAAAAAAAAAAAAAAAAAAAAAAAAATTCTCTTATTTTCTTGACTTCAAAGGTTTGTACTCCTTGGAAACATTTCTGTGTATACATATTTGTTTTTAATCATCCTTAAGATAAAGATAAGTGGTATCTAGAGCTAGAGCGAGAAGTCCTGAATTGGGAACGTTCTAACAAACAGGAAGGCTTGGAACAGCTTCGGACTTGCCTTCTGGTGAAATCTGCGCAATAAATCACTACATCTGAATCCGTTCAGCGCTGCGTTTTTCGTTTCGTCGACACACTTTTACAGCTGACGTCACTTGACAGCTTGTGGAAAATTACAAACGGGACTCGCTATGCCTATGAACATCTCCAGTCCAGCCGTTTGGTCGATTTAACTCCGGCGCCGTTACACAAAAATCAAATGCTTCTGGGAAGGACTTCAAAGCGGCACTGACACCAGCTTTCCGAGTTGCTTATTGTGCTTTCCTCTTCGATTTCCTTTAGCCTCTCTCTCTCACCCCGCAGTCATAACAAGCCGGCAGCTTAAAACCAGTGCTAATGAAGGGTAACTGGAGGCTCACCAGGCGTGTAACATGGTGCTAATCACTCATGTGTAGAGTAGAATTCTTTACTGGGTGTCATTGGATCAAACACAGATTAGTGTTAGAGTCCTGAAGAGCTCGAGTAGCACGTGTAACGCATCCGTAAGAGAAAATTTCTGTAGCGTGTCCTGACTGGACTGAACACACAACCATGAAAAAAAAAAAACATTTCATCCAGTGGCAGGGGTTCTCACGGCTTGGGCTTGGAAATCAGGAACAAAACATGAAGTGGATTTACTGTTAGCATCCTGAAGTTGATTCATTTCCTTCAACAGCACGTCGTACGTTTAAACTAGCGGTGTACAATACACAAAATTCAAATTCGATATGATATGCCGGTGTCCTGATACAATACGTTATCCAATGAGCAAAATAAGCACTGCAGATATTACGTGCCTCGGATTTCCATTTTCTACAACATGATCGAGTTACAACAAGTGAAACATGAGGTTACAGTGGTTATACGTTCCGTTTAGACTCTTAACAGCAAATAACGAACGCAGACGCTGTGCGTTAGAAAGTTTAATAGCTAATAAAACTAATAAGAATTCTGCTGTTAGCTGGTTGTGCTGTCAAAGTCACGCAGCTCTCTGGAGCTCTAAGATGTTTTTGAATCCTGCACTCTCCACCACTCAGTGGAATCGCATATCTGCATTTATGAATTTCCAAACCACTGTGGTGATTTCTTTAGCCCAGATTGAATCAGTGGGAAATGCACAGAAAGGTGTGTGTGTGTGTGTGTGTGTGTGTGTGTGTGGTGCTTCATGTTTTTGTCTAGTTCTACAAACAGACACAGAAGGGTGAAGTCATTAGCTGTCAGCGATTTAACTTCCCGGGAAGCCGAAATGCCAAAAAATTCCTCTCTGCCATTGACCATAGCTATTGCTTATCAAAAACACCGTGTTTCTTTGTTTTTTTTTTTGGTTTTTTTTTGGTAAACTCCCGATTCTAAATAAAAGGAAGTTGCGTTTTCAGAGGAAGGATTGGGGGCATTATTAGGTGTAAATGCTTATTACGCCTCGTGTGATATAATCGTTACATTATGACAAACATCCTACTTCATTATGCAGTCTGTGCCTCGTATCAAATCAAACGAAACACTACCATTAAACCCCAATTTTTAACTATTTAGAGTTAGATTTAATGTCCTGGAAGGGCTATGAAACGTTAGTTTCTGTTACCACTTACATGATAACACTATACACAATCATTCTCTCACCAGACTCTCTTAAAATTAATAAGACGGCTTGTCACGTTACTGAGAAACTGCAAAGCCCGCAAGACTTTCCCGTGACTGTTACAAAGCACTGACATTTGAACTGGAGACTCCTTCCATAAATGTTGAACGTCTCCTTGTACGAAGTGTCACCATTTTGATTAGGCCTTTTTCTCTGTTAAATAACGACATGGTTTTTAAACCTGCCTACTGGTTTACGCTACTGTCCGAGCTGCTGTTATGGAAAATGAATCAACACCTTCTGACCAGATTTAAGGATTCAAAAGCGAGTACGATTTACACATACATCGTACATATACACATTTAAAGGTGCATTAGATAAGATTTGTGAAAAATAGCCGGAGATCTGGATGATTTTTAGACTCATTTCAACCCATGTACACAAAGTTCCTCCCTCAAAACTTATGCTGGTTCATCTAGAGTTAGCATGCTAACTAGTGTCCATTAGCAAGGACTGCCATGGCATCATTTCTGAGCACAATCAGAGATTCAACAGCATGAAAGCCAAGTTATAACGCTATAAACATGCAACCATAGTGATTTATGAGAGGGATTTGGGGGCGTGTCTATAAAATGATTGACAAGAGGCTAATCCAAACATAAACAAAACTACCGGACCGGAAGGCAGTTTTCCAAACTGTTTTTTTTTTCCCAGCTATGTAAACCATTTCCCTTATATTATGGATTTTTTTTTTTTCATTTCTACATAATTTTACACATTATTTGTACTAGTAAGAAGTGGAAAATATTGACTATTGCACCTTTAAACAATTAGGCGCGTTGTTTGGTTGCTGACGTCACTCTTTACGTTTACAATTTTTTCTCAAAGCCTGGCATCTCACTTTCTGAAAAAGCCTTGTCAGTTTTTTTTTTTTCTTTCTTTCTTTTCTCTCCCAAGCTCCATGAGCTCATACCATAATTTGCAACTCAAATACAGGGCCGTGTAGGAAGCCCAGAAAAATGCTGCGGTCTATCACAATATTACACTGTAAATGTATACAGATGTCAGACTGGTCGTCTTGGATTTAATTACACTGACCCTGGAGTCGCGGGCTGAATCCACATCGGCTCCTTATTGTACTAATAAATGCACTAGGTAGGGCGTAGAAGCCCATATTTCATACATGACGTAGTGCACTTATATAGGGGACTAGGAGTCTTTTTGGGATTGAGCCACTGAACCAGCGCGTGAGTAACGCGGCTAAAATAGAACAACCACAAGAGGGGGAAAAAAAAACAAAAAAAAAAAACACTAAATCTGATTAGCTAGCTAGCATTTTTCTCACTCAGTTCAAAAATGTTCATGTTAAAAAAAAAAACAACTAAAAAATAATAAAACTAATATGTTTAAATGATATGGTTTTTTGTTACGGTCTACAAACAAGTCCAAACTGAGTCCTATATCCCAAGTAACAAGTAACGGTAGCTAGGAGTGTTCAATTAGCAGCTTAGCTAGCTGACAATATTTACAAAACAATAAATGGATGTTTCTTACACCAAAAACTTCCTTCTTCACAATTGAATTCGGAATGTTTCTTATTATTGTAACCGAGTTTCCTATATAAGAAAGAAAACACGAATTCAGTGTTAGCTAACAGGCATTCTGTTTCTTACCTGTTGCGTCCTGTCGCTGGGGTTCTTCATAATCGCCTGACGAAAACTGCTATCCACATAAGACGCCATTCTGTAGTTTTAAAACCGTTTACTAAAACCAAACACATTAAATAACTTCTGTTAGACTGTGAACATTTCTCCTAACTGCTTTCGCCCCGCTACGTGAAACCGAGTCCAATCCGAAGTCTTCAAAAGAAGAAAAGTCTGTTCTGTTTTCTTAGGCCGCTTTCGGAGCCGCGGGCTCGAGTTGCTCTCCGTGCCTGAGGAGGAGCGATGTTCCGGCGTCAGTGAGGCGTCTCCTCGCTGCAGGAACCAAATTTATTTCTTCTTCTGTCATACACTGCCCGGTCTATCAGGAGATAGTTTATTACACCAGTATAGACCCATTCTAGATTACAGACGTATAACCTACCTTAGGAAAAAAAAAAAAAAACAGTCCTCTTACTGTGGGCTAACTAGCTACCTAACAGGCAGCGGCTAAGCTACCGCTCGGGGATGGAGTCCGACCGCGTCCCAGCATGGTGTTATCAGAATCACGCAATATTTACTCAAAGATCTGGTTACTTTGTGTAACCAAATGGTCCACTGTGCTTTCAGGCGAATTAAGTATGAAGTTAAGCTTCTGACGAATATACAACTCCCGTTAAACCGAGATAAGACGTGAACACAGGACGGGCGGGGCTTTGACTGTGTCCCTATGCGGGCGGTGGGAGCTTCAGCAGCGTCGTGATTCAGGAGGAGCGCCGCGGACCAGATTAACCACTCTCTGCTGCCACCATGTGGACAAAACCTGCAATTACAGAAACAAAACTTCGGCCCCTTCATGGCTGTGTTCATACCTGCTAGTAGGGTCAAACTCTACCCTAAATTCTTTTCTTCGCACCCTTTCGCTGGGGTCAGAGCGCAGGGTCAGCCATGATACAGCGCCCCTGGAGCAGAGTAGGTTAAGGGCCTTGCTCAAGGGCCCAACAGTGGCAGCGGGTTAGGGTCAAGCTTGAACCCCCGGCCTTCTGATCAGTAACCCAGAGCCTTAACCACTGAGCCACCACTGCCCTTAATCTGTACACTCTACTGAAACAGCTTCAACTTTCATGTTAATACCACCATCATTGCAATCACACTCATCATCACATACAGTGGAGATCAAAATTAGAGAACAACCTACAATTTCCTAAATTTCAAGGTCACTGCTTAGTCCTATTTGAAATGATCTAAACAGGAGTAAAAGCGCAGTTTCATGACTAACCAATATATATATATATATATATATTTTATCATGTTCTAAATAACTTCCAAGTTATTTGTACAAATAAGGAATTTAAAAAAAAAATCAACTAATGCATCTTTAAATGGGTGATTCCATGACCGGGGTGCCATTTATATCCCACTGATCCAAATATCATTTATGTCAATGTCACAAATGTCATTATGTCCCACTAAATGCATTCCTCATGCTTGCAACATATTTTCCCATGACTCATCCATCATCTGTTGTGAAAAATGTACATTAATTAAATAGACTGTGTCTGTACATGTCAAGTGTGTGACATGTCATGTGAACAGTCAGCAGTTGAAGAGCAGCAGTCGCTAATCTCTGAACACATCTCATTGTTCTGGGTAAATATCAGATATCCATCAGCGGCTGTCTCTACACAGGAAGCGGTATCAGTGAGATGTTTCATGTTTTTGTGTCCACTTAACATTCTAACACACTGTTTGTCTGCCACTTTTAGATTTGTAGCACTGTGTAGTATGAATCAGTTGACCCTTTCCTGCAGCAAATCTAATTTGTACAGACTTACTTCAGGCCTTAGTCTGAAATTGTCCATCAGGGTGAGTGAGTGTGTGAATGTGTGTCTGTGGATAGTGCCCTGTGATGGAATGCCGTCCCATCCAGGGTGTATTCCTGCCTCACGCCCTGTGATCTCAGTATAAGCTCCACATCCTTGCGACCCTTATCAGGATAAAGCGCTTACTGGAAGTGAGTGATTGAGTGAGATTTACTTCAACAGAAAACTAAAGGTTTCTTGTGTGTGTGTGTTTTCCAAAAGATTTTTGTGTAATACTTCAAACGACCACAAGGTGGTGGTAAAACACAATACACAGGTCTAAAGCAGAGTGTGTAGCCTATCCATAGGCATACTTGTGAATACATCTACAAATATACTGTACATTGTTATATACAAATATAGTATATAGAACAGTATAAACACATATAATATTGAGAAAAATACTACGCTTGCAGTTTAAACAGTAATTTTTCTCCTTAGCATAAGGAATGAACATGGAAAAACATATTCATTCATTCAGCTTCAGCTTCAATAACTACTTTATCTTAGTCCAGGTAGAGATGGCTCCAAATCCTATCCTGGGAATACTGGGTGCAGTGATGGAATACACCCTGGATGGGATACCAGTTTATCTAAGAGCACCATGCATGCACAAACATTACGGGCAATTTAAAATAGCCAATCCACCTATTGGCATGTTTTTGGCAGGTGTGGGGAAAGCTGGAGAACCCAGAGGAAGCCCATGCAGACATGAGGAGAACACGGAGAACAACCCCGGAGCTGTGAGGCAGCAACGCTACCAGCTGTGCCATCACGCCTCCCTGAATGAAACTTGGAAAAATAAGATATAAACCTGAGAATAATAAACGAAACTTAAAAAAACAAACCTGAGAATATTAAATGAAACTAGCGGGTCAGCATGTACACAATATGGAGCTATACATTTCGAGCTACAGGTCCTCCAAAGATGGGGATATCCTCCTCCCATCCTCTTCTACTGAGGTGAGTGTATTTTTTTTTTTAACATTACAAGTATTATGTTTCCATAGAACCTCCACAAAACCTACACCATGTGGTTAGGAGCCATGCTGCAAGAATTACACTCATGCAGCCATTGTGTGAACCCCTTGATAGCTGAAGATGGGCACCAGTTATGTGCTCACTGCCTCAGCATTGAACATCTTAAGAGGACAGTGTTCAATTAAGACAGTGATTGTGCAGCACTCCAATGCCAATGCCAATGTGGCATGCTCAGAAAGCAGATTTAGACCCTGACTCTGAGTCGATTGTAACCCAAGCCAGTGGCCTAAACAGCCAGAAAGCAGTCTGGTTTGTTTTCTAGGTGAATTAATGACCAAGAGGCAGACACTGCTCAGTTAAAATCAATGATTTAGGAGTTAAGACTGTTACAATTCAGAGCTGCATCACAAACATCCAATGCTATATCTATAACTGCATCCATGAGATTACCTCAGCTGCACTTGAACTCAATGGCATCCATTCTAGCTAATATGATGGATCACAAGCAGGTCGGGTGTGGCCGCATACCAGCCAGCAATGCCTTCAAAGGTGGTGTCACCTGATGGATGCACTGATGCTGCTCTACAAGATCACTACTGCCCCTCCCAGTGGTGTGAGTACAGCAGGCTTCTCTGAGAACCTTTTCAATTAGGTGAGTCCTCTTCCTCATGATGCTGGCAAACATTTCCAAGCGCTTCTCACTGCCACTGGAGGTTAGGAAGGGTCAAATAGAATACTAGTTACACATGTAACTGTGGTTCTATATACACCAGATAATTACTAGGACTTGCCGACTTGGCAAAAAAGTTTCAAGGAAAGAGAGCTCATTCTAAATACTGCCTCATACTGTATGTCACCATGTGAGGGAAGGTCTCAACATATATGCACACACACACATACACCACACACCACAGGTGTCCAGGTCATGATTTTTAGATTATTTTGAAATTTGGTGTTATGGTCATGACAACAGACAATGCTGTTGGACAACAAATAGATTTTCCAAGTGTAGTTTACATTCATTTAAAATATGAGTTGGTGTGTTCATATCAACTGTTCTTGGAACTCATGTTACTTGGGGAGTCCTAGAACATTAATCTTGATTGGCCTACATTGATGCTACACTAAAAAACAGCAAGGCTAATAAAATAGTACGGCAAAGAGTTTGATTCCAAATCTGAGGTTTAACAATTTTGCATGTGCACTATTTGCTACGAGATGTAAATTATTAGACATGCAATATCTGAAATTTTTTTTCTGAAGTTAAGTAAAAGATAGCTATGGAAACATACTGATAAAGTGACACATATTTGTATCCTACAAGGTCTGTGTGCACGCATGAACCAAAGACAAGTGAAACAGCTTTTATCATGTGCATCAAAGCTCTGTGATGTGGCTAAAAACAGACTTTTGAAAGGCTGATGAAGTGGTGCATGCAACTAAAAAACAAGTGGAGCAAAAGAGTATATTGGGAAAGACACACACATACACACACACACATCCATAACATGTCAATGCAGCCAGGTGTGCAGGTGTTCTGTTCCCATGGCAACTGGCATGTTGAGAATGACACAGTTTTACATTCGTCCTTAAAGAGATCTGTGTAATTATGTGTAATAATAATAAAAAGAACAAAAAAAAAATTCTTCTTATGCTAAGTGGTTAAGGTTAGGTTTAAAGCTAGTAGATTCAGGAGGAGAATGAAGATCCATGTGCAGAGGCAATTTATTACAAAGAAATCCAAGTAATTAGGGTTGATATCGCAATCCAAATATAAAAGCAAAACATGAGCAGACAAGAGAGTAATATTTTGCAAAATTATGTTAAAGCTATTGAGCGGTTTCTCATTCCAAATGAAGCGGTTTCTCACCCCCCATTTCAGTCATGTTGATTGTTAACACAGTAGGACCTGAGAATGTTTCTTATTTGGTGTTCTACCTGATAAGAGTGACACTGATATTGAATTTTTGACAGAATGCTTTCAAGACCTGTGACATGAATTGCTCCCCTTCGTCAGAAACAATGTGGGATACCATAGTATTGGAACACCGCAATATATGTATAATTTTAACTGTCTACATGGCAATGGAGAGTTTGGGGAGTGGCACAAGATGACAGGCTTTCAAGAAGCAGTCAAGGATGAATACTATGGTGGTAAAGCCTTGGACTTGGACAGATCTGTAATGAAAGCGTGGGCTATATGTCAGTAAGGATGTTTGATAAGTTCTTTATTAATCCTGTGAGATCGTTGTTTAGGGATGGCCACCAAAATCTGTTGTAAACAAGAGTGATTGGTCTTTAGGGGTGACTTGAGCTTAGTGATGTGTGAAACCAGTCTATGGAAAAAGTCTGAGGAACAAGTGTCATATATTGGGGGTATTCAGGCTCGTCATTTTGGGCGCTGGTGATGTCCTTCATGATCTCCCAATGAATGGATGTGACAATGCAAGTTGGTGGCAGAATTCTTTGTTTGGACTGAGATTCAAGATATCTTTCATAAATTCGCAATATAGCATCTTGTGTTTTCGCAAGCTCAGAGGACTTGAACAGGGGGGAAAAATGTCCCAACAACCTTGGCGGGAGTTTAATTGTTTTGCTGATTTCACATATCTAAGGTTTCTGTGGTCTCTGAGAAGTTCCGGCACCCTCCAGCTAGTACTTTTGCTGGGTTACATTTCCTTTGAAAGCACAGGGCTGTAATTTCAGAGGATTTCTATAACGTTGTGACAGAATTGCCCCTATTCCGATCTTTCTCTATCTCTATTTCTCTATCTCTACTATGAATGGCAATAATGGGTCAGGATGACTGACATCCTTCAGGCCTCAGAGGCAGAGTTAATCCACTTGAAAGATTTGGATTTGCCCTTAAGCAGTGAGAAAATAAGAATGCAGTTGATATAGACTCAGACCAGATACTCATAGCAGCCTGATGCATTGATGAAAGCTGTTTTCCACTCTTCCCCCTCTCTGATCCTAATGAGATTATAAACACTGCATTATCCTCTTCAGGTGCTGATGCCACCAACAGTAATGGGTAATGGTATTTAATTTTGACCACATTAAGGCTATAGTAATCATTGCAGAATCTGATACTGCCGTCCTTTTTCTCCACAAAGAAGAAGCCTGCAATGGCCAGGGAACTGGAAGGACACCTTCCAATAATGGGTTATCTTGGCTGCACAGGGGTGATGCAAGAGGTTAATGGCACAGTCCCATGTGTGATATGGGGGTAATTCGGAGCCTTTTGAACATCTTGTGCAGTTTTGGGACTTTTGACATGTGACCTACATGGAAAGGAGATAAAGCCACTGTAATGCTGGGTGCTCTATGCTTTTAATTATCCTATACTCCAGAGAATAGAAGGCTTGTAAGCTGCAAGATGTGGAAAGCCTGGCACTATAGGGTTGTGAAGGGAGATGGATTATGGTTAAGGAGATGGATTTACTACGTAGAAGCCTGGGGCACATTGTTAGGGAGATGGTCCTCAATTTTACAATTCCATTGTCCAGGGGGCCTTCATCTAAAGGATTATTTCATTGGAACCAGTGGAACTTTTGTCTGCTTTTCTACTTCCTTGTCCATGAAGTTCCTGGCACTCACTTGTGTAAATGTTTTCTGTGGACTTGATTTGCATTCAGCACTGTAATGACCTTTCCTCCACAAACAGGGAAAAGGCACTAACATAATCAGAGATAATCTGTTGATGTCCCAGGAGTTCAGGGAGGGCGAACTGGAGAAAAGGAAAGTGCATTGTATGAAGAAACCTTTACATTTGCCTGGGGATCTGTCATGTTTCTGAGGTAGGGGAACACAAAGCTTTGGAGTGTTTATTTCTGGGTGTATGGATTGCACTGAGGTACTCACTGCTGTTCGAGGATCCTGACTAGTGGGTACAACAAATCTGCTGGAGCTAGTGGCCTCGGGAATCAACCGATGATTGCAAATCCCAAACCTCCATTGGATCCATGGTAGAAGGCAAAATCTTCTGTAACAAACCAGGACCCACGTGGAGAGGTATTTTATTACAAAATTTAGGTAAACCGAGTTGATAACACAATCCCGATATCAAAGCATGAGCAGACAAGACATAACAAAGCCATTAGGTAATCCAGAGAGTACTCTTATTGAACAGGCAGATGGTCAATAACAGCAGTGACAGGCAGCAATACACAAGGCTCAACCACTAGGAATTGCAAGACTTCACAGTTAAGTTAAACCTTGAACTTGTATTCTATAGAATCAGGATGTGAACTGGAAATGCTTGTCAGAGGTCATGCTAGAACTCCTGAGATCACTTCCTCTGCCGGCAAGGAGGGGCAATCAGCTTAGACGATCTGAGATGCAATTCTATAATTTGAAATAAATGTAATTCTTTGCAAGACATAATGATGATCATATGTATGGTGTGATTTCATTTGAAATAGCCATTTTTAAATAGGAAAGTCAAGGCAGTTGTTAACTGCTAACCATGCATTTGATCATTAAAGCAAAAGTATATTTTATTCAATTAAATTGCAATCAATCTTCTTTGCCAGAAAAACAATCAAACAATATTTTGATATAATACTACAGTTAGGTCCGGACCACTAATTTGATTGAACGAGCAGCATTCCAAGCATTCTGATATTTATTATAACAGGATATATATTTCATATTTTCATATATATTGTTTGTATCACTCCACTTATCTGTGTTTGCTTCATAAAATTCCAATTCCAGTAATAGCTAGTTACACTGAAAACATTACTACACTTACTACGGGCTATCGATCAGTCTGTGCGTTGGCATGGCAATAAGCAACTCTCTCTCCAGCTGTGGCTTCTTTGGGAACTATTTCCTTTGACGGAGCAAAAATAAACAAAATACTTGGCCGTACTGTGTTTGAAATGTCAGTTACTCGATATTAATTTCTTGTTTATAGAATGTATAATTTCTTGTGTACAAAACGAATATCACACTTGCAATCGTGCTATTGCACGGACTATACCAGCATGGTTGTGATTACCCACTGTATTCATTCCTACGGCCAAATCACAGCCGCGTTCATACACGGATATTCAGTACATCAGCACTCTTGCTCGTGCGATATTGCATAATTGTCGATATCTAAAGTATGACCAGCAAGTTGTATTTAGTTAAATTAAGCCCTTGGGACATAAATGCTGTAGATGTATTGAAAACTTGTTTTAATCACATTTGCATAATTTCAGTGTTGAGAACTTATAAACTGAACGGTGTCATTCCAAAATTGTTGGCACCCTTTAAAGAATTAGGCCTTCCCGACCATCTAATTCCCAGTTTAACCCCTAGGGATAATTTCTTTTACAATATTATTGGGACCAGTGCAGGGCATGTTGGTAAAAATGGTATGGGATGGATGAGATTCTAGCTGTGAGATTTTTCTATGGTGATACATTATGCAAGAACTTTATTCAACCCGTAATTAACATTCATCATTCCAAAAATGAACTCTCAACAGACATTTCCATCTCCCTAAACGCAGGCTCACTCAATTTATTCTTATACACACTTGTGCTCTCTGAATCTAGTTCTCTGTAACTGATTTAATCACAGCTACCCTTTCACTTTTTTCTGAAACACGTACACACATCGGAGGCTGTAATCAACCACATAGGCAGCCCTTGTCATTCAAGCAAATATCAAAATGTTGTTTTTGTTGCTAGGTCTTTATTATCACGTTGTAAAAAACAAGACTAGGCATGCCTAGTTTTTGGCTGCACAACACTTATTATGCAAATGTACACAGTATGGGATCTTGGACTGCAAAGTATTCAGTTGTGTTTGTTGCTGATATAAATATGAGTCCTTTGTAAGTCCTTGTAAGTTGTATCAGTCACGCCAAGTAGGTTGCAGAGGACACATCAACATTAATGAACATCATGGAGTAACATATTTGACTCCTAGGCAATCCTTTGTGTCCTAACAGAGGTGTTATGCCATAAAATGTCATGACCTTTGTATATTCTATGCATCAGTTCACTGTTAAAGGATATTATTTAGCAGACGCTGTTATCCAGAGCAACTTACAACATACATGTTCAAACAGTTGAAGATATTGATACAAAGCTTCCAGCACATCTGCAAGGTTTTATCATTTGAAGGACAAGAGTTAAGTTCAAACATTATGTCAGTGTTTATGCTGGGAAAGTTCTTGGTATTAAGAATTGATTTATGTAGGGGTTTAAGTTGATTTTCTAGATGACCAGTGGATCAGAGGAGATTGATTTAAGCCTACGTAGGAAGCCGCTTCCTACGTGGCAGTGAAATAGGTTTTGCGTAAAAAAAAAAAAAAGGGTTTGTTGGACAGTCCACTCTTCACTTGCGCCGCCTGGACACACAGCTTCTCCATATGACTCCTCAAAAAGCGGGAACCTTGTAACCAACACACACAGATATACGCTTCAATAACAGACTCCTGTGCTTCCCCTATTTTAAAAAGCTACTGCTGTGGACGTTACAGGAATGACATGGATAATTAATTAATAGTGTCATGTTTATTATGTATTTAATATTGCCCTACATGTTTTTTGTGTATTTTCATGCCCAAAACATGAATTTCAGCATTATGCGTCCTGATCACAGATTTAGTATGCAGTACTCGATCTATGTACTGACCCATGAGGGAGTCCAGTAGTAAGGCTGTGAGGTAATTGAAATTGAGGTAGGATTGACTCTGTTAAAATGATGAGACTTTGGTCACTCTCAATCTCCAAGCTGGCAAGAGTGGAAATGAAAACCTGGTGATTCACAGTGCCAAAGGCAAGTCAAGGAGACTGAGGACAGAAGACAGAAAATTCTGTCTGGCTTTGTGTAAAGCCTCAGTGACTGCAAGAATGGCCATTTCCAAAGAATCCATGGCCATGACAGTGATTGGCATCCAGGAGGTCATTTAGCTGAAGGCATGAAGACAGCTGTCTGAGCATTCCAAGTTCCAGGCTCTTGGACAGGAATGGAAGGAGGGAAATATGTCAGTTGTTATCAACATTTGTGGAGTCAAGCATGGGTTTCTTAAGCAGAGGTGTGATACAAACCAAACCAGCGGTCACATAGAGTGCAGAGAAGTGTGGATAGTATCAGGTCAAGCGAGTAGGTCATCAGATGATTTGTGGTCATCAGCATCATAAATTCTTCCTCAGTGACTAGCTTGATTGTGTGAAAGGTTGGGCCCACATTATTTACACTTTCCATGGCTCAGGGTTACTTGTGTTGATTTTAGACTGAAAACAGGCCATGAAGCATTGTTCTTTCAGAGTGGAGAACATCAGACAGCAAGGGCCTGGAAGTGTTGGTCTAGCTGCTTTAGAAGAGAAAGGGCAGTGTAAGTCCAGAGGCATGGAGATCCCAGAAGACTCCCTCGTCTTTGTTCAACTGAAGGCTGAGGGGCTGCTGTGTGTAATGTTTGCATAAACAAAACTGAACTAAAATTTTAATTTACATCTGCATTTAGTGACACCCACAAAACTCCATAAAAGGTCAAATGCACAGAGGGCTGGAAACATGAAATGGCTACTAAATGGTGAAAGAAAAGGCAGAAAGGAAGAAGAGGAAGTTATTTTGACTCGCTTCCATGCTAGTAAAAATATGTAGCAGTGTAACAGCACCTGAAAAGGTCAGAAATTATGGAAAAGGGTGAATTAGTTGAATTAAGTGAGGCAACGAGAAAATGAAATCAGAGGAGAAGAAAAAAAAGATCTACACTGTACCCAGGTGAATATAAAAGAAATGGATTTCACAAAACTTTCTCGACGGTATTCTTAGTCCCTGTCCTAGTGAACTAGCGCTAGTGTTTTTGATAGAAACTACAAAGCACTTCTGTCAGTCGCTCTGAATAAGGGCATGTGCCAAATGCTGCAAATGCTATGAAAATAAGCAATTTAAACGTGACAGTATATTTCATATATACGATTTACGAATAAATCCGTTCATATCCAGCTTAATAAGTGAGGCCCGATTCAAATGTAAATACTCACCCACCAGCCAGGTGCACTGAATAATGGCTAATTGAGCAGTTTCAAGGTGCTAAAAATACTCTGCCTTCTGTAATATGAAAAAATAGCCAGAAACTAGAACCTAATCTGGAGAAAAATAGAAGCCTAGGGCATAGATAGCTCCGTCTGCTTATTAAGAAAAGAGCTAAACTAATAATAAAGAAACACCAGCAACGTATCCTAAAGAGTCTGTGTACTGTCTAAAAAAAGTCCTATCCTGTTGTATGTATGCTAACCTGCGAATAATTGCTAATTGAGCTAACGGTGCTAAGGGTGATTATTTAATAATATTGACCACTACTTCACATAAGACTTTTGTAAATACTATAGAAATATTTGCAGAAACGCATTTGCATGTAATTTAAAGTTTAAATGCATACAGCAGCAAAAGGCAATGCCCCCACGCCACCCGGCAAACTGATTACATCTCATTTCATCCTGATGATAAAACACTCCAGTTATTAAGAAATAATTGCCGGCCATTGATTAAAGGGTGCTCGGAATCCAGGCTTATCGTGCTTATCGTGCCTGCTTCAGCTCTATGAAGGATTTTGTTATTGGACTCTTCCCCCACTCCTTGAGTGGAACCATGGCTGCTGTTTATGAAATCAATAACATGAGATGTTGCAAATTGGGAAGCACTTCAAAGGACTGTTAAAAGAACACTTTGCTCATCTGGGCCTTCTACAGAGTGGTTCATTAAACATGGAGCAGCCTCACGAAAACATAGTCTGGTGAAGTAAGATCACCTTGGTACCCATGCAAAATATCATCTATTTAAACAGCGATTTGGCTTACAACATTCAGTTAGTGTCTGGGTTACTGCATCCAATCAAGTGGGCTGTTTTTAAGCGGATGCCCTTGTAAAGGTTGATTGATCACATACTTTTCATTATTGTTCCATTCAGCTATCATCTTATACTACTGCTATTTTTAAATTAGTGATTAATGTCTTGTCAGGTGTACCCCGAATGGACTATATCATCCATGGCACACACTGATATTCTGTGGACAAATGTATTGGGTTCATTATAATTCTTTAAAAAAAAAAAGAAGAAGAAGAAGTGCTACACTTAAAATTACCCATCTGCTATTTCAGAAAATGACCATTATCCTAATTTGCGATGCCATATGGACAAAAAAATCTCCAATTCATATCCAGCATGAAGCTATCTTTTTAAATCTAAATTCAGTAATACAGCATTCATTTATTTTAGTATGCAGGCTTTTCTGTCCATCCTCCCATCTGTCTCTTTTGCATGTTTCTGCTTGGTTTCTGTAGCTATAACACAGCAGGAGGGTCTGACTTGCATCAGAGGCTCATAAATTTACCAAGTGACTCTGCCACAAATCTTATTATGAGTGACACAGGCACTAGTGCAACTGTACATCCAAGTGAAACAAACATATAACTCAGACGGAAATGCGAAATTATTCGAAACGCACGCTTGAATCAATCACTGCAGTCGTTCTGTTTATCACACACTTTAAAATAAAGTGCACGGGAGCATGTATTTACAAATGTTTTTTTATTTGGACCATATGTGGCCATGTGGGAATAATGTGTAATGATGTGGAGACATTTGGCTGGTCCAGATGAAAATAAAAAAATACAATTTCCCCCAAAAGTGCTTGCTAAAATACATCCCATTTACAGCAGCTGTCTTGCTGTGACCTTACCATAGTGGTAAGAAAACCACTATCTCTAAACTCTCACCGAAAACATTTCACTTTCACTAAAAACATACACATTTACTCACACAATTACCAACGCACCAACAAACAGGACAGGCTTATAACAAATGTGGTTGTACAAAGGCATCTATGTAGCCCATTTGTCTCATATAACAATGCAACTGCACCTGGGCAAGCAATCAAATTCAATTAGAAATTTAAATATGTACCTGTAATTCATGAGTAATTTTGGATTAGAGTCAGCACTATACAACCATTCATGAGCAGTTCCTTTAGAAAATGTCAAAACATATGCACCTGTGAAGCTGGAACCACACATTTGTGGCTTGAGAGCAATAATTACGCTGAGCAACCCAGGCTGTCAGCTCATATGGGGCCAGATAAGCAAGCTGCACACCAGAGAAAAAAGATGGAGAGAGTAAATGAGCTGTACTATACCATCCATTAATGCTTCTCCTTCTATCACATGTCTAGCTTCACCACTAGAAGCCTTCCTTCCAGGAACTCCTGACGACCCCAGTGCAACAACAACAACAACAACAACAACACATCACATAGGAGCTGGTGGGCTGCTTCAAAACCTTCACCAAGGATTAATTGAAAGCCAGGATGTCCGAGGCACATGAACTCACTAAGCGAACCCTTGATAATGATATAGTGATGTTTTTGGATACTTTCAAATGGGCTGGGAGGTTTTTCTTGCTCATGGTGGACATGTGTAAGATCTTCCATATAAGACATCCATTTATCACCATTAAACCGGCAGTCTGGTCGAGTGACAAAATCAAACTCTTAGTGAAATGCATCAACTGGTGGTATTGCTTATTGGCCAGAGACCTGATAGCCTGTTCCATAAATGTCTATGAAGAACTCTCCACATATAGCGTAGAAGGTGTCCAAACAAATGCCCAGATCTCACCCGTACAACAAAAACACATGTAGGAACACCCTCAGAGATTCTCAGGTTCTTATATGTTTTGTATCTCCATTCTCCCCCATATTCATACCTTTCAGATCTGAACAAAAAAAAAAAAAAAGCTTGAGATGGTGAAATGGGTTCCCATAGCTGAAAGCATCATTCACTAGAACAGCGGGACTGATGCTAATAACCGCAGACAGTCAGCCATTTGTCCTGCTGATGGATGCCTGTGCAACCTCTGTAATGGCTGTGCTGTCACAAGAAGGTGCAAATGAGCAACATCCCAATAATATTTCAAACCCAGAATCTTTTGACCACAGCTTGCAAGGAAAGAACTTTCCCTGATCACAGATTATTACTCCACCAATGGAAGGCCCAGGCAAAAGATGCCACATAACTTGGTTGATTTCTGGCAATGCAGGGAGCTAGCACAACAATATGAATGTGAAACTCCAGGCTTGGTAGTAATGCTGGATCTGTAATGCTTGGCTTGTTCTGCACTACAGACAGACAAACAGACAGACAGACAGACAGACAGACAGACAGACAGACAGATAGATAGATAGTATGTACAACAGGCTGATATCCACATGGAAGTGGAGGCCTACCTTGTAGGTTGGAGACTACTAAACCCATACACACTTTTTGTTCTAGCAGGTATGCTCAAAATGGATATACACAGGAGAAAGGACGATGATGAATGCCTGAAAATGAATGCGTCAAAGACCTCACCACATCTGGAGATGTAATGGCACAGACTCAGACACTGTGACCAGTCAGGAACACCCTGGACAGGAAATTTCATGAAACACAGCACATGGTCACAAAGCCAGACCTATCCACTTGTGGCTTGATGACAATAATTACGCTTCGCAACCCGAGCTGGCAGCTAGTACATGGCTAGAAAAGAAAGTGACACACCAGGGGAGAAAATAGAGCTGCACTAGAGTGGTACCATGCATTAGCTTTTCTCTCCCTCACAAGGACAGATTCACTGGAGGAAGTATCACCTTGAGGCCTCAACTTAGATTCTGATCCTGCTGCACGCCTCATGCATGGCTACACCAGACACTACACCAAAGACACTACAACTATTCTCTTTTCCTTTCCTGAAAAGAGTAAATGTGTAACACCAGCTCAGAACATTGTTACCTCTGCCTATCAGCGCTCCTGCGCTCTGGAATGACCTCTAATGTTTTATTCCCTGTTCATTTCATCATTTCACATATAAGCTCAGAGATATCAGTACTTCATTGCGAAGTCTTGCCAATACTCTAGCCCTGTACATTCTGAGCCTTGTTCATCCTTGTTAGCTTTGAAAGTGTCTTAACCTTTTGTCTGTTCATTTTACTATTATTTTGCTTATCTTCTGGTTCTGTAGTTTGATGCCTCGTTTGTGTGTGTGTGTGTGTGTGTGTGTATGGGAATTTTGTATTGTGTATTGGTGCTGTCAATAAAGCATTCCTGAATATGAATGCTAAACCTTCTCCTGAGTTCAGTGTATTACAAACTGGAACACTTTCTGGAGTAAATCCATCTCTGTGAATTCATTTGAAGTGTTTGTGTTCACGCTAGGCTCATTTATCTCATCAGATGCGATGATCACAACATTTGAATTATGCGAATTCTCTGTAATCTTCTTTAGACAGCCAGCCTTTTGCACTAACATTAAGAATAACTTCAAACATCCTCTTTGTGTGCTTCTTTTTTTTTTAAAGGCCTTGAATTTTCTAGGGGATAATACAAATATGTTTTCTCTGTAAAGACAGACTATGAAATGTTAATCAATCTGTTATTTTTAAAAAAAATAATCAATTACATGTTGGCAGTATTGTGGATCAAGATTGCCTCTCTTATAAGATGTTTTTTTTTGTCTGTGGACCGACACTGGCACCACTTTCCATGCCAGCAGCAAGCTGCTCTGTCAAACACACACACACACACACACACGAAGAAGCCTGCCAGAGGGGACATATTTTTCTGAGGGGCACTTTCTTCTCCAAGCATGTGTGATGGGAAATGTCACTCTGTCTCGAGACGTATGAAGGTTTCTTTTCAATAGATGGTCTAGACAGACCTTGTAGCCCCACAAATAGATAACTCTCTTCTCTCTGTCTGACACATACACATGTTGTGTTTTGTGTCTTACTGATCCTAAGCCATAACATAAATATGGCCCCAAATCCCTAACTTTAACTTTAATAATTCCTCTCAATATGGAGTGCAATTTTCTTTGGCAGCAAACGCAATATACAGTAGCTGAAGCAATTTCTTTTGTAGACTCTATTTCCTTTTACCTATTGGGCAAATTATGTTAGCTGTCATGTATAGATAAAGTATTTGGCTGCATAAAACCTAATTTGAACATAGCAAGTACATTTTAGGTTTTGAAATCATAATGATTTGGTTGCTTTTATTTCCATTTACAAACAGGTTAATCTGTCTTCTCCGCTGCTTTGTATAAGAAATGGCTTATGGGCAGGTTCTGCTCCTGAATTTGACAAGCAAGCAAGGGCCTTAAGGGTTTATCAAACAAACTTTACAGGAATTGATAAAGTACTAGTCATTAAACTGGGTCTAGAATGACCTCTAATGCTTTATTTAATTTTTTAAATTTATTTTCACATGTAAGCTCAGAGATTTCAGTAGTTCGTTGCGAAGTCTTGCCAATACACTAGTCGTGTACATTCTGAGCCTTGAATGTATCTTAACTCTGTCTCTTCACTTTACTATTCTTTTGCTTATCTTCTGGTTCTGTAGTTTTTGTTGCCTGGTTTGTGGGTTGTTTTTTTTTTTTATTTTGGATTGTGTATTGATAAAATTCGACAATCAAGGGCCTCAAGGGTTTATCAAACAAACTTTACAGGAACTGATAAATTACTAGTCATTAACCTGGGAAAGGGGGCTTCTCCAAGGAGAACTGAAGTCAGCAAGGGCATGTTAAAATGCAGACAGGCGACAAATTAAAGGGAGGGAAAATGGTGGCTCTGTTATGCTGTGGAAGAGATTTTGCTGGTTTGGGAAGAGTCACTGCGAATCGATACAGGTCTCCTGACTGATCACCTTGAGCCTATAATGAAACCTTTCTGTCTTGATGGCCTCACTGGGAACAGTGGTTAATCAAATGCACTCACCAGATCATAACTCAATCGAACACCAATGGGAGATTTTGGACTGATATTTTAGACGTCATTCAAGTACAGTTCCAGAGACGAGTAGAATCAATGCTACTATACATTGAAGCTGTTCTGTTAGCTTGTGGTGGCCCAACACCTTACTAACACTCTTTATGCTGTTTTCCCTTTAATTTGTCACCTGTCTTTAGTATACGAATATAGTCTCTCTATCTCTGTGCTGTTTCTCATACACTTGTATGAATACACAAGATATATGAGTTATCATTCTGAGCAATACTCTATACACACTCCACTACAACACAACTACTCTTAACCCTATCATTGTATCTGCAACCAAAAAGAAATATTTTAGTTTTTTTTACCCTGTAAATGAATCTTGTGCAAAAATAATCCCAGGATCATAAGGTTATCATGTCAATCATCACAAATAGAGCAAAATAAAGTATACACACGTTATACCCCAGTGCTGTTGAATTCTTGAATCTGATTGGTCAGAAGGTGTTGAATACTTTTCTATAACAGCAGCTCTGACAGTAGTGCATGGTAGTTTCTATAGTAACAGCTTATTACTGTGCTCTTATGTGTTATTAAGTGCTCTTATTTAACAAATAGTATGTTATAATTCTTGATATGGTGAAGATGTCTGAAAGGAGATTTAATATTTATGGAAGGAGTCTCCAGTGTCCACTATGCAAATTTTTTAACAGCCAGTGGTAAAGCTTCTCCTTTAAATTTTCCATGACAGAAGAGTCTTCAGGGAGGAGGAAGTTGGGGTTTTTTTTCTTTCTTTTTTTGTCAAGAGAGAGAAAACAAGAGAGGCTGGTGAGGAAATGACTGTTTATAGCTGCTATAACATAAGTGATAACAGGAACTAACTTGGTTCCTGAACTTTCCACAGCATAAATTGTAACAATAAATGGATACAAAGTACAATGTGTCATACATGAATAAATTTAAAAAAATTTAAATTCTTAGAAAACTGCTCTGGTAAAAGAGGAATGTAACACTTCGGGATATTCTGTTATTGGAAAATAATCATACGCTGTCATTTTTTATTTATTTTTTTCTTTACTTGACTTCGAACTTGTTTCCTGATCGGAACTCAAGTTAATCACAAACATGACAAAGATTTCATTTTAGCCACGAGCTGCACACACTAATCCAGATTGACATCTGATAAGTATGAAAGAGGACAAAGGTATTATCTAAATGTTATCTCAATCATCTTTTTTTTTTATTACTCTTCCATTGCACTTACTTAGAGCTGGTATGAAAGAGTGTGTGACCTTTCGGAGCGAACACACCTCAATACGTGAGAGTAACGACAAGAAAACGCATGTCGCTCTTCCCTCATCTTCTCACCTTTCCTTCATTTCTGAAATCATTTCTGTGATTTCAGTAAAAAAAAAATATATATATATATGCCTTTGTTCTTTGTATAAGCAAGAAGTAAAAATAAAACAGTGCTAGTAAACAGCCCATAGCACACCAGGAAGCCTGTGTGGGTTGTGTAGGTTGGTGTGATACCCACTGGTGACTATGACTGAGAGTGTGCTTATTATCTTGTGCGTATCTTATTACATAAATTCATGCACTATAATAAGGTCAGGCCATTGCAGATATGTAACTTCGCATTGTGTGTGCCTTCATGCATGCAAATACAACCGCACCCAGCCAAAGTAATTGACATACTTAGGCTACCATGATGAGTAAACTGAGGGTACAGAAACTCTCTCTCTCTCTCTCTCTCTCTCTCTCTCTGTTACTCCTGCATGTATATTTGCCTCAGAGAGAAAGAATGATTGCATTGATGTTGCCTCTGTCACGCTTAATACAAGCCAATAAGCCTGTCATCAGAAATATATGACCTCAGAATATGACACACACACTCTTAATCACACAAAACCTGGGCAAACTATCAATTTCACTAAAACAATGTAGAAATGTTTCTAAACTTGCCTAGGCTTTTTCTGCAAAGATCACACTGAGCCATCTCGATAGAGATCGCTTGAAATAATTTGCCCAGGCCAGCACACAATTAATTAAGTAAATAAAAACACTCTATCTTGCTCTATCTCTCTCTCTCGCTTTCTCTCTGACTATGCTTCTCATTAGCGGAAAATCAAGAGAACTTGCTGCATTTGAAATGAAGAATACTAGGACGAGATCCGTGTGCTGTCACAATGCCCAAGTCTCACAAGGCACCCGTTCAGATGCTATGAAGTAAACATAAGCTGAGCATGAAATATTAATTCAGTTTCTTAGCCTAGCTGGCTCGCGTGCCGTCAAAACAAACAGGAGCATAAACACCCAAAAGTCCTTCAAGAAGTGACAGCCAAAATCTCACATATATTAATATGGGGAAATTCCCGACAGACTGTTTTCCAAATCAAGGTTTAAGATCTTCATGTGCTGCCTTACTGAACAGTCACCATCATTCATTCATCGTGAGTACGAGCGTTATCCTGGTTTGCGTCGCTGTGAATCCGGAGCCTATCCTGGGAACGCCGGGTATGAGGTGGGAATACACCCTGGAGGATACTGCACATACACACACACACATACACACATATACAGTGTCACTCATCCATTCACATCAGGGGCAATTTGCGATACTCAATCCACCTACAAGCATGTTTTAGGGAGATAGGAGGAAACCAGAGAACCCAGAGGAACCCCACATAGACATGAGGAGAACATGCGCAGGAAATCCCAAGCTCAGGATCGAACTGGGAATCCTGGAGTTGTGGCTGTACTCCATCATGCCATTCCTGTTGTTTTTATCATATTCTATCATAGTCTTTACCTTTGCTTAGTTTCTTATTTTTACAGCATGTTTTTATAGCATTTCGGCTAAGTTGCTGCCTCTGTCTCATCCTGCTCATCTATTTTTTTTTTTCCTTCTCTTTTTCATTTTTAGAACTTTGAACCATTTGAAATTACCCACCTCTTTGTTGCTAAGCAACTAATTCTACCAGCAAAACCCTCATTTTTCTGTTTGAGAAGATTTGCTGTCATCCAGCTCACTTTAACCTTTTCTTTCCCACAGAAATCCCCTGAGACGGTCTTCTGCAAAACCGTGTCCCTTTACCACACAGGCTGTAATGTGGAAACAGTTACACGGAGATAATTGCACTTAGCAGAGCTCGTGTGTTTTGACAGGTTTATAAACCACTGACATACTACTTCATCGGTAGTGTGCAGTCTGGGACATGGCAGACAATTTGAGTTTCATTGTTTCGTTGTTTTTAATGCCATCTTGTATCACCCCGGGAATATTCACGGGGATAAAGCAGCAGTTATTGGGAACACATTTCAATACACATTTCCTTTAGCTTAAGAGATTGGCGTAAGCTTTGCAAACATTTCAGTGAAAACTTTCCTAATAATGCCTTAATATAGTGAACCTCTTTCATTCTTTCATTGCTTTTCATTTCAGGTTCTTTTGTTTCAAGTGAGCTAAATACATATTGACGAAAATATTTTAAGGTTTTACAGTCAAAAATGGCCGAATTGTGGCGGCAGGTCTTCCCAACCCAGGAGAAACACTGATATACAGTAAATGTTTTTCTGTTATTTAATATACTTCATGCACATCCGTACACATCAAATTTATACACATAATGTATTTTGTCTTTGGACATATGCATATGAGCAAAAACGTATGTATTCATAAGCATAAAAAGATATGTTTAAAAAAAACCAAATTGATAGGGAAAAAGTATTCAGACACTCTATTTAAAATATACAGTGTGCACAGTATGTAAAGATTACATAAAAAGAAATCAAGTTCTAGATATAAATGCGGGGGGGGGGGGGGGGGAATGGTCTTGCGCAAATTGCACCTAGTGTTATGATAAAGGACGTTGCCATTTTGAAGACTGGGAAGATTTTTCCATGACGAGTAGCAATCATGGTGACGGTGAAGGACCTTCCTAAAGTTCTCAAGGACAGCGTTATTAAGCAACACTCGAAGGGAAAGAGCCACAGAGCCATAGCAGAGATCTTTAACATCCATATCAGTACGACTGGTTCAATAATATGCAAGTGGAAAGTTCATGGAGCCACAACTAATTGTGCGCAGACAGATGCACCATGCAAGATTAGGTTAGGTTAGGTTAGGTTCAACTTTATTGTCATTGTCAGAGTACGAGTACAGAGACAACGAAATGCAGTTAGCATCCAGCCAGTAGTGCAAATAGCAAATAAGTTCAAATGCAATAAGTTAACAGTGTACAGTGCTAAACAGTATGATGCATCCCAGTAATGCAAATGGCAATTAGGTTAAATGGAATAAATAAGAATTATGGTGCACTTAGTTGAGATAAACAGTATACAGGTAGAGATAAGCAGCATGATGCATGCAATATGATGCAGTGGATACATACAGTGGATAACAATGCAGATGTGCAAATAGCAATAATGTGCAAAATGACAGTCTGATATAAATAATAGTAATAATAATAATGACAGGTGTTGCAGTAAAGTGCAAGTACTTGCAAATAACTGCAGATAACAGTAGTGTCTAATGCTAATGTTTAGTTATTAGGTGGAGCCTGGCAGTCAATGCTTGGAAGCTGAGTTCAGCATCAGTACAGCTGAAGGGGAAAAAGCTGTTCCTGACTTCTGTAGTGTTTTCCTGATGGGAGACACAGTCCATGGTGGGGATGGGAGGTGTCCTTGGTAATATCTTTCGCTCTCTGCAAAGCAACACTTTTGATAAATGTCTGAAATGTTGGGCAACTATGTTCCAATGATGTGTTGGAATGGGCAGTTTTCACGACCCATTGTAATTGCCTTCTGGTCACGCACTGTGCAGTCGTTGTACCATACTTTGTAAGGATGCTCTCAATGGTACAGCGATAGAAGTTCACCACGAGGAGCAAGGTGAGCTTTCTTTAGTCTCCTTAAAAAGTTCAGGTGCAGTTGCACCTTTTTGAGAAGAGAGGAGGTGTTGAGGTTCCAGGAAAGCTCAGCGGAGATGTGGACGCCCAGAAGCTTAAAGCTAGAAACCCGCTGTACCTCAGTCTACCTCTAAGATTTCATAACCTGCTCTCAGGAGAGCAGGAAATAAGGATAAGGAAGTTAAGAGAAAAGCCAGAGGTCACTCAAAAAATAGAGGTCACTCAAAAAAATCCAACTTGAATAATGCATGAATAAATTCATCCGTAATAGGGATAACCAAATCCAAACACATTATTCAGACTGATATTATGTTCTAAATAGGTAAAAGCACAGACACGAAAGCTTAAAAAGGGGTGCTTGAAAGTTTGTGAACCCTTTAGAATTTTCTATATTTCTGCATAAATTTGCATCAGATTTTCACACAAGTCCTAAAAGTAGATAAACAGAATCCAATTAAGGAAAATTTTTGAGGAAAATGATCCAATCGGCTTGCACATCGGCTTGGAGGAATTGTAGCCCATTCCTCAGTACGGAACAGCTTCAACTCGGGGATGATGTTGGGTTTCCTCACATGAACTGCTTGCTTTAGGTCCTTCCAAATTTGTTTAGAATTCACTGGTATAATTCAGAATTCATTGTTCCATCAATGATGGCAAGCCGTCTTGGCCCAGATGCAGCAAAACAGGCCCAAACCATGATACTACCACCACCGTGTTTCACAGATGAGATAAGGTTCTTATGCTGGAATGCGGTGTTTTCCTTTCCCCAAACATAACGCTTCTCGTTTAAAGCAAAAAGTTCTATTTTGGTCTCATCCGTCCACAAAACATTTTCCGACAGCCTTCTGGCTTGATCCACATGATCTTTAGCAAACTGTAGACGGGTAGCAATGTAGCAGTGGCTTTCTCCTTGCAACCCTGCCACGCACACCATTGTTGTTCAGTGTTCTCCTGATGGTGGACTTATGAATATTAATATTAGCCAATGTGAGAGAGGGCTTTAGTTGCTTAGAAGGTACCCTGGGTTCCTTTGCCTGGGTTCCTGTTATCTTTTTTGGTCAATCGCTCCCAGGGAGGGTAAGAATGGTCTTGAATTTCCTCCATTTGTACACAGTCTGTCTGACTGTAGATTGGTGGAGTCCAAACTCTTTAGAGATGGTTTTGTAACCTTTTTCCAGCACGTTGAGCATCAACAACCCATTTTCTGAGGTCCTCAGAAATCCCCTTTGTTCATGCCGTGATACATGTCCACAAGCATGTGTGATCAGACTTTGATCGATCCCTGTTCTCTAAATAAAACAGGGCACTCACTCACACCTGATTGTCATCCCACTGATTGAAAACACTTGACTCTAATTTCACCTTCAAATCCTCCATAATCCTTGAGGTTCACACACTTTTGCCACTCACAGATCTGAATATTGGATCATTCTCCTCAATAAACAAATGAGCAAGTATAATACTTTTGTCTCATTTGTTAATTTGGGTTCTGCTTGTCTACTTTTAGGACTTGTGTGAAAATCTGATGATGTTTTAAGTCATATTTATGCAGAAATATCGAAAATTCGAAAAGCTCGCAGGACAAACAACATTAACAACGTTAACATTTAAATTAGGCTACTAGTTTATTGATATTGTTGATTTTGGAAAATAGAACCTACTAAATTCATTAGAAACTTTCGAGTAATATAACAGACCATGCTGAAAGAATCCACAGACCGTGACGACAGTGCTGACATTTCTACCTCTGTTTTTTTTTTTCTAGTGTTTTGCAACGTTCCACTGAGCCGGATACAGATACAGATACAGATACAGATAGTGGCATCGTGTTACCCCGCTAATTCATACATTCTGCCAGACTCTCAAGCTGTGGAACCCTTAGTATTGGCACCATTTTTCACCTCACTAGTGATGGCACAGCTGTTCTTGCCATGTTTTTTGCCTGCAGCAATGAAGTTATTTAATTCTGTCACAAGGGTTTAAGCACTGGGCTAGATTCTGCTGTGATTTCAACACTCTGAACTTTATGTTTCAGCTCAAAAAAATCAACCAACATCCAGGAATGATGGTTCAAAAATCACAGGGATGATCAGCAGGGATGCAATGTTGTTTATTTTCATTGATAGCACTACGAAATCACTACTTTTAAAGTAACGGAGTCGGAAAGTTAAATGCGCAGATTGAAAAAAATTGAAATTGGGTGAAATTGGGTGGCAGGTTTTTTTTTTTGTTGTTGTTTTTTTTTTTTACCCATAATGCTATGCTTGATCACGCAGACATGAATAGATTTCATGTTTCTCAGTGGCGCTTGCCGTCATGGTTTTTTGATGTTAGTTATTCCTGACAGCGACTGTCAGAAGCATTTAACTGTGCTGAGCTTTAAACACAGAACGAAATGGCATTGTTAGGGTCTATGCCCCATTAAGATGTTTTCTACTTTTTTTTTTTCATAGAAAATCCAATTTTAAAAACAGTTCTACTCACTTAATGTATATTGGATTAATGCCCAAAGCATTAATACCGCATCACCTAATAAAACATCAAATTAAATGTGTTTCTGCATGCATGCAACAGTATGCACAGATAGATAATGTTTGCTGTACACGGAACCGCATTGCATATTCACACGCTGTCCCGAATGGCGTATTTGCAGTCTCTATTACGGCTTTCATTTAGCGATGCACACGCACAGTGTTCATAAGGCTGCAGGGTTTTCCTCTTTTTGTATTCAAGAAGGTGTTCACAAGGGCCGTCTCTTCACCCTCTGGTGAATATTGCATTGATGCAAATTGAAAAGCAGTCTCTTAAGCAAAGCGTTCTATTACACTGGTTAGGACCTGTCACAGCAGACGCGTTGTTGACATTAGCGATTGTGTCGACATCAAAGTCAACAATGGTTCTCAATATGGGGTCTGTGAAGCATAACCAGGGGGGTCTGTAACGGGTCATTTAAAATTGAATAGATTTAATCCCAACATCAATAACTGAATATCAATTAGGCCAAGTATAAATAATGTATTAAAAAAATTGCACCTAATGTGTTGGTGTAAAGTTCAGGAATGAAAGTCTCCAGTCAATAGACATTTATAAATAATGAACAATATTTAAATTGGTGTATTATGGTCTTTAAATAAAGGGTTTCTCTGGAATTTATTTTACAGTTAGAGGGGTCGCAACGTGCAAAAAAGTTTGACAACCCCTGATTTAGATGATGTACTGGATGTCAGTGTATATTAAAGTGTCATTTGTCATTAATTGAATGTCACTGAGCAGCCTTAAGGTGTGTGTGGGGGGGAACAAAAACATAAAACAGCTGATCAAATCAAGCAAAATCAATTCATTTAGTCTGTGATCTGCATCATCTGATAAGGAGCTTCTGTGTATACATTATGTAGCTGCATTTCTGGTATGGTCTCGTCCAGTTGGTGGATTTTACATCAAGAATGTGACAATGCTTTGTTTTTAATCTCACGCAACCTTAAAGAGTGATGCAGGATGCCAAACAGCCGCGCAGCACCCCAATCTATTTAGATTTTTGTGAACAAGGACAAAAGCACAGTGAGGTACATTGTAATGGCGTCCATTCTATACAGAACACTGAGGGGGGGAAAAAATGAAAAGAACACGAAGAACAAAAAGACAGAGCCAGAAAAGACAAAGTGCAATAAGTGAAGTGAAATAACAGGTTGTATTTAGATCACAGGTGTCATAGTCAAGGCCCACGGGCCAAACATAGCCTGCTGCCTCATTTCATTTAGCGGCTTGCAAATAACTCTGAAACTGCCCGTGGTACCTACTGCTCCACGTTTTCACGCTCGACCAATAACATTTAGAATTCACACCAGGCCTGGTGGGCCACACCAGCTCATATGAGCTCACATCTCACAGGGCTAAAATGCTGGTTCGATGGAGTTTGATGCGGTAGCACGATGCAGAAAATCATGCAGATAAACCTCACCAGCTTCATTTAATGTTCACATCAGACATCGGAGTGTGGGGAAAAAAACATCCAGTAGATGTTGGCAGTTCTGCAGACGGAACCAGCTTGCTGATGAGAGAGGTCAGAGGAGAATGGTTAGACTGGTACAAGCTGACAGAAACTCATATAAGCACTCTTTGCAGCCACGGTGAACAGAAAAGCATCTCAGAATGCATAACATCGAATGTCAAATCTGCAAATCTCTCCACAGTCTGTGGGCAGAGGCTCACCGAAACTGGACAGATGAAGATCGGGAAAACATTGTCCGCTCTTTTTTCCCCATCTTTTTTGTAATATAAAATGCAATATTATTTTCTTGGCTCTGAAGTTGGTAGTCAAATTCTCCTGGGGTAGGATGCTATGTCACACAGTCTTCAAATGCCCCTGAAAGTGGGAGAGGAAGAACAACTCACCCAGAAATGTTCATCTTATTTCTTTCACAAGATTCCTCTTTCCGTTCTTTCTGTGTCCCCATTCGCTAATCCCATATTCAGTTATTCTATTTATATTTACTTTTCTCCTCTTCTCTCTCTCTCTCTCTCCTGAGAGGAATTTTTTTTTGGAATTTTTGACAAGAATTTTGACAAAATTCTTCTAATTTTCCAAGTAATAAAACAAGCTCAGTCTCCATCTCTATGGCACTTTGGATTAGTCATTTTGCGGTTTTTATAGGTGTTTGTGTGTGCGAGGTGAGCATTTAAAGTGGTATTTAATCTGTTAAAAGGCATTCTTTTCTCTCCATAAGCACAGCCTGGATACATTGATCCTGAACAAACAGAGGAAGATCAAAAGCGGCCATAATGGTAGAGTTAGACATTTTTAAGGGCCATTCAAAGGTAGAAAATTGTGGACATATATATATATATATATATATGCACTACTCACTCATTAGAACTTAGATGCTCTTAGGCAACGTATTCAGTGTTCAGAAATATTGGCACTTTCCATCTATAGGGTTCAGGGATATCTTTGTGTCAAATCATCCAAGCAAATCGGAAGTAAACAAATGTACAAAACGTGTTAGGAAACCAAAACGCAACAACAAACCAGAAAACGCAACATTAAAACCAAAAACACATCAACATTAACTCACAACTTATTCTGCAGTTGCGTTTTCACATTTTTTTTTTTTTGTGGTGTTTTTGGATTTGCTCTTGCATTTTTGGTTTGCTAATTTATATTGTGCTTACGGGCCACCGTAGATGCGCTCCAAAAATCATTTTCAGTTGAAATGCTGCTTTATACTGTATATGGAGTTATATTTAAATATGGACTTATTTTTGTTACAATACTACGTAATATATGATATGGTGAATCAGGATAGAAGGGTTTCATGTCTCTCTTAACTGCCAGTCCAAGCTATTTACTCAACATGCATGCATTCCATGCTGAAATCCAAACTTTGCCTGTGTGTGTGTGTGTGTGTGTGTGTGTTTCTGTACAGTAGATTTTTGCTGGCATTTAGACGCTGAGGGTTGGAGTTCAGAGGTCAGTGTTACTGTAAAGTAAATATCTTGAGATTGTGGTCACATTGAGAATTATCATGAATGAACTTTTGGGTGGGGCTTAAGATGCTTAGTTTTGTGTGTGTGTGTGTGTGTGTGTGTGTCTGTGTGTGTGTGTGTTCCTATGGAAAAGAATAGCTATACAATGACACTAAAAAGAGATGTAAAGAGATATTCTTTATTAAACTCCACCTGTGCAAATGTGACACAGTGAGAGATATCAGTAACGTAATATAGAGACTATATAATCAAAATGGTTCGAATAGCCATAGAACATCATTATGGAGTCCACAGGAAATCTACACTGGAGTACAAGCTACCAAGTTTTACCAAAGAAAAATAACTCTGGACACTGGACCAGAGAGTTTAAATTCTACTGCAGGTACTTTAATAGGTTAACCCAAGAGCATTGTCAGTACTGGACTTATATTTGTACTACTTCCACCACTGAACTGTGCCACTCCTGTACACGTCCTTTAAAAAAACTTTGATACAGTGCTTGTTTTCTAATATTCTGATATCCTATGATCTTGTATGCAGACATAATTAGACAAATTGCAGCTAATTAGGAAATATTTTAATCAAATCAAGCTGTAAGCCATAGATTTAATCTGTTTAGTGCCTAAAAATAATGTCACCCTACTTCAGAACAGTCGACACACACACACACACACAAACGGGGTGTCTACCCTCTGAAAAAAATCTGTCTAAAGCGATTGTCTGTGTTGGGGCAAGCTGGAAAAACCGTGTCACTAAGCTCTCGTGGCAAGGTTAAAGCACTCCCTAATTCAGCACATCATATTTAAAAACATCACTAATGATACTTTGTATAATTGGTGCTATGCAATTAAACTGGTTTAATCATTTATAAAAGAAAATAAAACCAACAGAAACAGAAAGACATGATTTCACACACTGAAATTCACAATATGCACAATAATTCTGTGTATAAATACCTATACTATACCTCATAAGCCTGCAATACACGTATTATTGGTTAAGACTAGTCTTAAATAAATAGTATTTGAATCTAATCAAAATGCAATTGCTAAATTCTCTACATTTCTATACCCAAAAAGTTACCTGAATATGGTCCTACGTATGAAATACTGTATACACTCACTGGCTACTGCATTAGGAACACCTGTACACCTGCTTATTCATGCAGTTATCCAATTAGCCAATCATGTGGCAGCAGCACGGTGCATAAAATCATGCAGATACAGGTCAGGAGATTCAGTTATTGTTCATATCAAACGTCAGAATAGGATTAAGTTTGTCTGTGGCATGGTTGTTGGTGCCAGACAGACTGGTTTATTTCGAAAACTGCTGATTTCCTGGGACTTTCATGCACAACAGTTTATTCTGTGTATACAGAATGGTGCAAAAAAAAAAAAAAAACATCTACTGAACAGCAGTTGGGCAGAAACACCTTGTTGATGAGGGAGGTCAGAGAAGAAGAATGGCCAGATTGGTTTGAACTGACAGGAAGGTTATGGGAATACAAATAACCACTCTTTACAACCGTGGTGAGCGGAAAAGCATCTCAGAATGCACAGCATGTTGAACTTGAGGTGGGTGGGCTACAAGAGTAGAAGACCAGTGAAGGGTTCCACATCTGTCAGCCAAGAACTGGAATCTGTGGGCACAGGCTCACCTAAACTGGACAATTGAACATTGCTTGGTTTGATGAATCTTGATTTCTGCTGCAGAAGGTTAAGGCAGGTCTAGAACTTGGTGTCATCAGCATGAATCCACAGACCCAACCTGCCTTGGATCAACAGTTCAGGTCGGTGGTGGTGGTGGTGGTGGTGGTGTAATGGTGTGCGGAATGTTTTCCTGGTACACATTGCGCCCCTTTATACCAATCGTGTATTGTTTAAATGGCACATCCTGTCTGAATATTGTTGCCGACCACAGTTTACCATCTTATAATAGCCCCATCCAGCGTGATAATGTGCCCTGTCTCAAAGCACAAGTCATCTAAAAATGGCTCCGTGAACATGACACAGTCACTAGATCTGAATCCAGTAGAGCACCTTTGGGATGTAGTAGAACATGATAGTTTCTGCATGAATGTACCTTCATGTCACCATAGACCCGAACCCTCAAAGGAATTTTCCAACATGTCGAAGATTCCATGCCACGAAGAACCGAAGCTGTTCTGAGAGCAAAGTGGGGTCCTCCCAGTCTTACTCACCATATTAAACATCTCTCTAAGTAGCATTATTATACAAATGAATAACTCTAGAATATTAAATGACTCTTACCACAATGCTCTAAATAACATTACTGTCAAGAATTAACACTTCTAAGCAATTACAATACCAAACTCATGTCATTTACATTCATAGCTGGTCACAATAGACAAATACAAAGTACAACTGTTTTTTTTTTTGTTTGTTTTTGTTTTTTTACAATCATCTGTCTTTCTAAATCTAACATTTGTTATTCTAAATTGGTTATAAGAATCAATAAATATAAACCAGTAACATTCATGAGTGTATAACAAGTACTGCTCTATATGGTAACTGTGTTCTGATGACTTGGTTACAATAAAACCAATATTGGTATTAAAAATACAGAACTGAAATATAACATTCCATATACACTAAAGACTAGTGTGCAATAAATCTATTCCTATTTTTATTCAACTCAACCAGATCTTGTTCAGTTTGGAGCATCTCTAGAGGACTGACATTCAAACCAACATTTTCTTGTAGGAGGTCCAACACCATAAATTCAGTCTCCTAGGAGAGTCCTTTATCTTGAATTTTTCCATTTGTTTCACATATGGAAAGCACTGGAAGGCGTAAACTATTTATTCAAGGTCCTAAGCTGTCCCAGTGAACCTTTGTGCTCTTTCATGGTCTCCATCTTACGCGGTATAAGCATTTCAGCAAGCACCGCTTTTTGCAAATCTTGCCTAGGATGTGATCATCTTCAGACACAACCACATTTACCTTGTAGTTTCTTGCCTCTTTGTGGCAGCACCCAAATGATATAAGCTCTGTAGTGCCCAAAGGGCCACATCTCGAGTGCTTCACCTAGATATCTGCGCTGCTAAGTTTCAGAGACGTCTTGGACAGGTCGCTGTGGATGGTGGACATGGCGACGGGGTCATATTCTTCCTCTCTCTTAGAAAGCCTCTTGCAGAGCCGGAAGGATTGCAGATCACGCTGGAAGTTGCGGTTCAGGAGGCCATAGAAGACAGGGTTGATGCAGATGGAGCACATGGCAGTCAGGTAGCACAGCAAGAACAGGGGATTGTGGGTGCAACTCATGGCCGCTTCATGGTTCCAGTCGACGACAGCGTTGAAGATGTTGAGTGGCAGCCAGCAGATAGCGAAGGCCACCACGATGGAGAACAGCATGACGTTGATGCGCTTTGTCTCGTAGCTGCGGTACTTGTTCTCACGCATTCGCTCCATCACACTCTTCCGCTGCCTCAGACGGACGTAGATCTGAGGTGGGTTCGAGAGAAAAGGTGAAGATATATTACTTAATTGTATATATTAATCATGTACCAATTTGTTCTGAAAGAAACGACATATTAAATTTATACTAAAATATTTGTGTGCTTAGTGATTCTAATGTTAATTTGTTGGCTGGTGTTGGTTCAGTGTCATGTTTAAGAGAAATCCAGTGTAGAAGTAGTGCATATAGCAACTGCTGACTCAAAGTTACAGAATGCAATGCAGCTACACAACGCAGTTATGGCAGAGACACGGCTTGGCTAGTTAGCGATCTACGAGATGACAAGTGTGACGGTGGCATTAGGATGAAAGTTCAAGCTTTGGGAGCTGATCTGTTTGAGCAGAGTGTAAAAATGAGGAGCTGACAGAGCTGGACAGACTAAAGGACTAAAGTGCTGCCGCATCATGCTCACTGTGGGGAGTGTAGGAAACTGTTAACCAAAGTGAAATGAACTTAATGAACTTAAAAAGCTAACTCAGAAATTCAGTACAAAATAAATCTTAGACGCCATTGAAGATCACGTGGTAATTCTAAGGAGTGATAATGCAAGTTGGTCAGGGTGGATTTTACCTTTAAATTTACCAAAAAAAAAAAAATTACAGAAAAGCAGAAACTCACTCATCTGACACATCAAATGCTGATATTCAGGTCACATGTGTGTGTGTGTTTGTGTGTGTTTTAATGAGAGTCTCTGTCCTTCATCCTCCTCCGCTCCTCTGTCTGTCCAATTCCTGGATCTCAGAATGACGGATTCAATTCTTTTCAGTCAGTTTGTTTGGTAGAGGCTCTTGTTACCTACAGCATCTACACAGCAGGACTCACAATAAAAGTATTTATTAACAGGCCTTACGCTATTGGCTAATTTTCTTCTGGACACAGCAGATGCAGAAAATCCCGGCGGGATTGTGGAGTGGGCTAACGCAAGATGACAGTCACTGACGTCGTTGGTGGCTGTGTAAGGAGAGCGTATTGTTACGTGGGTTAGTATGTCTTCCTAATGAGTCATAGTTGTCATGGTAGTTGTAGTTAATTGTGTAAGTCTTGATCTGTTCTCACTATTTGGTGTGTGCTGTTGCTGCTTGTAAAGATAAATGAACGGATGACAGGCATCTTAAACAGTGCAACACTTCTAGATCTAGTACATCCTTAGCTTTATGAATTGGATAAAATATATATATATATACAGTCAGGTCCATAAATATTGGGACATCGACACAATTCTAACATTTTTGGCTCTATACA
>CM075030.1:11109272-11134593 GCA_037576675.1 Pangasius sanitwongsei | reverse complement strand
ATTGTGGTGGTGTATAGAGCCAAAAATGTTAGAATTGTGTCGATGTCCCAATATTTATGGACCTGACTGTATATATCCATAATAATAGCATTAACGTCATTATCAAGTCTTACAGACGTAATCTTGAGTGGCTACAGGATACTGTCTGGCTAATTTGCGAAATGAGTTTTTTGCTAGACGTGGCAGGAGGCAGATTAGATTATTAATATGATAAAATGTATCACCCAGGGTTCATACAGCTTTTCTAAAGTACATTCCAAGCATTTTCCTAGCAAGGTAGATAATTCAAGGTAGATCATTTGACTATCGCTCAATTTTTTTTCTACTATTAAGTGATGTCGTAACTGCCCTAGCAATGTCCCCCTGTCACATCACCGCGACAGACAAACGCTAATATAAACATATTTAATGTGTTTTAGGGTAGACTTAGACCATAACACCACTGACTAGCCACTTGGGGCATGGCTGTCAGCTTGCACTCTTCATATCTGTTGTGTCGCGTGATCCTGTTTGCTCATATCGGCTGTACGTCTTCACACTGACAGGAGAACATTGAGCTGCGTGAAGAAAATGTTTTTGAGACGTCCCACAAATACTGACTATATAATACACTTTCAAGCAGCAGCAAGCTAAGTTACCCCACCAAAGAGGCCAGTACGGTACTTATGCACCTGTAGCAAATGATACTCTACCAAATGGTTTTAAATGTCATCTTCATGTCAGCTTTTCTACCACCATTACCATGTGCCCTGTCATTGAGCATTTGAATTTTCTGACCAGATGCAGAATAAAAGAGTCCTCAAGCAGTGGAAGTTGAGTGGTTAAGGTTATCCATTAGCGCCTGGAAGATTTGTTGCTTCAAATCCTAGGGCTGCCAAAGAAACACTGTTTGGGCCCTTAAGCAAAGCCTTTAACCTTCAACTTATCCACAGGGCACTTTAGATAAAAGTGATAAAAGACATATTTTGCCATATTAGCTTTTAAAAATGATGTGTGGAATAAACACCCACAAAAATGCAAATGCCACACAAGCTGTAATTTAGGTTCAGAGGAATATAAAGTGTTGTTTTTCCACAGCTTGTGGTTAATTAAGTGCAAAGCATAAGCGAGTTGAAGACAAATGTAAATTACTTCGGCTGAATATCCGCTATCCCTTCATAATGGCTAATTATTATTGTAGTAATTGCAGATGCTTTCATTTCAATCCTACCAGCACCATTAACAAACATAACCCTCTACATAGCTGGCGAATAAGGGCTATATATTAACACTCATGCATTTATCTATTATTTCTTTGACATCTGCTCAAAATGGGCCTATGCTTCTAAACGCATCGCTCTCTTCCTCTGTCTCACTTTAGAATTTTTCTCACTCATAGCATAATTATGGCCTTTGAGCTAAAGTCTGAAGTTATTACGTCTCCAGCTTTGGCCCAATTCCCTCTATTCTTACGACTCTCTCACTCTCTCTCTCTCTCTCTCTCTCTTAAAGCATTATTGTGTACGTATGTAGCATCTGTTTGCATGTGTAACGTGTGTTATTGAGCTCATGTGGCAGGTCATGCTGCCTGCTAGTAATCTTCAACCAGCAACACACACTCCATCCCACAAAGCCCTGTCCAAGCCCACTACAATATCCATCATAAATAATATGAAGGGCCCTGGTATGTGCATGTACTCCAGCTGCTCTGGGGGAATTTTGCGTAAGTGTGTTTCTGCTTTTCTTCTCAAGGGGTGGAGATTTTAATCAACCAAGAAAATGAGAAAGAGAAGAGGCAGAGAGGGTTCTTGGTAAACATCCAGTTATTACTAAGACTCCGAAAAAGGCTTCACACACACACACTCAAAAATACCAAGCTATAATACCAAGCCAGTTCACTGCCACAGCATACGATTTTGTTAAACCCACTGTCAGTACAATTGATGCAAATCAAATCCATCCACAGATGCTGACTCATTTCAAACTTACACACACACACACACAAATTTGTCTTACTATCCTTGTGAGGACCTTCCGCCGACGTAATTATCAATGCAGCTAATTAATGCTATGCTACACCTAAATCTAACCCTAACCTTATCCTCAATACCCAAAATGAAACCTATTAGCTCTTTGAGTTTTTCAGTTTTCCTTGTGGGAACCAGCCACAAGGTCAACGTCAGATGTTCCTACACTTGGCCACCTGATTTGAAACTGCCGACAACTAACACAAATTGTTTTACGCTAGTCAAAGTTATAGGCTGTGTGCTTAAAAATGGCTGCTCTATGGACCAAATTTAGCAAGAAATGAAGTGAAGTGAAGTAAGGTAATTGTGTCTTATTCTATACTAGCTAGACTATACTAAATTTCACTTTTTAAATACTATTCAAATTTTCATAATATTTATGTATTTTTACTGAGGTACACACCACTGTCCCATACCTTTATGTTGTAAGCATGTGAAATGAATAGGAAGGTAATATCTACTGGGGCAGGGGGGGAAAACAAGAAATTAATGCTAATTAACTGAATTATAGTCAATTTGTCTGCTTTCATGCTTCTGCTCGAACAAGAAAAAGATAATGGCTAACCAGCTAGCTAGTATCCAGAGTAAGAAGTGATAGGCTAACACATGTTACGTTGCTAGCTCATTACTACTATCTATGACAAACAATACCCTAATGGTCTAATGGATATTTTTCAGGTGCTATAAGGAAATATTCTGGGGTGTCGTCAGCGTTACAACCAACCAAAAGTGTTTTTCCCCTGATCGAAAAATAATGAAGTATTAATTCTGTTCGTTCTTGCATATAAAATAATATAACTGGTGTGGGCGAAGGGCCACTGAGTAAGTTATCACTTAGTGCCACCAAATGTTCAGGAACATCCCTGTAAGCTGTTGTGTCTTTGTCTAGTCGCAAAGTCTTTCCGCCCTTCTGTCGCTTTAAGTCCAAGCCTTGCTTTCTCGCTCAAGTTCCGTGTAAAGTGTTTCCCGGTTTGGACTCTCACTTGTATTTATAATTATGGATCATCCCTGTTTCATGTTATCTGCCTGTGATATCTGCTTATGGACAATGATGATGATTCATGGATTGCCTCTAATAAATATCATGCTGTTTTTACACACTTGCGTCCTGCCTCCTATAACCAGTGCAACATTATACTTATATCATAAAATCTTTTAGGTAAGATTTAAGATTTTAATGCATTTTTTACAGGAAGATGTCTAAACACAAGAACATAACCAGTGAATGTTTAATTTATTTTAAATTTAAATTCAGTTTAACAACTGAGTTGCTTTTTTTTTTTTTTTTTATTAGCCTGTCAAATACAAAATAAATGCATTTAGCATATCAGGGAAGCATCTTTAATATGTAGTAAACACACTCTCAGTCAGGGGAATGTAAAGAACTATCATAAAAATAAACAATTCCCCTTGTGTGATGTAACGTAATTTAAAAATTGTGGACTCAGATGCCCCAATCTATTAGAATCAGTCTGCAATTTTCATATTGTTGCATTTATAAATGCATATATAAACAGGGATGGTATTGAAAATGAAGTGGCCTTGGTGTGACGACAAGCTGTAATTCTAGAAGCTCATAAGTTACAGTATATTACAAGAAAAAGAAAATGGGTAGCACTTATATGTGGATCGTATAATATGTGGATCGTCTTAAGACTTAAATCACTGGTGTGTGTTTTTTTTTTTCATAACGTGAAAGGTACTTCTCTTTTTCCTCTAACTTTTTGCAAGTATGTGAAAGTTCACGCACAGTTACAGGATGTGCCTTCACAATATCAGTGTCTAGATCAGGGATGGGCTGACTGTCCTAGCAGGTCAAAGCTTGGCATGTTTTTGGTGTTTGCCTTGTTCTAACAAACCTCATCATGCTGATAAAGAGCTTCATAATTAGCTGATAAGGTGAATCAGTTGTGTCTAAACTGTGCCATATTCTGGGAAATCAACCATCCATTTTCTGCTATGAGCTACCATCACCGTGGTTTCCTTCTGTTTTTCCATGTAAATGAATTCAGAGCTAAACAAACTGCTCTCATTTGGAGTGACTCACTTTTCGGCAACCCTCATATAAAGCAAGTATTTAAATTTTAGTTATATATCTAAGTCGAGATCCTTAAATCTAGATACAATTTATCCCAATTTGCCTTTACTTTACTGTGGTTCCAGAAAAGAATAAGAGAAGGAAACATCATATAACTCATCTGTTCACCCTTATAATCCACATATACTTCCGAGTTATTAGAATTTGAATAAGATGACTATGCAAATCCGCAATCCACGTTCTTTCCAACTTTCAGAACGAAACTTAACACTTATTCTTAATGTTGGATGCCGTCCAGTAGCTCTCCAACTTTTTGTACCTGCATTGAGAAACTTATTTGCATGGACCTGTCAAGTCTGCAATACAATTTATACATTCAACAACAACAACAACAACAATAATAATAATAATAATAATAATAATAATAATAATAATAATAATAATAATAATAATAATAAATCTCCTGTCATTTCTTAAAGAAGCAAGCAAAATTGATCTGGAGTTATCTTCTCCATTGATAGAGGTATTTCTATTGTATTACTATAATAAAGTGTTGTTTGAATGCCATTGTGTAATTCTGAAAGACACATTTTTGGCCTTTCAAAATTTAGTGCAGGTGTTTCTGCTTTAAATATCTGCCGATTATGAAATGTGCAATCAGCACCCCAGGCCTTAGACAGATTTCATGAGCACCATCTTCGAGAAACACATTATCGCTGTTATTGCTGCAATCCTTCCGCGCAATATGGTCACCACCCTTAAGGGCTTTTTCACAATTGGCCCAATTACTCAAATATTCTGGGCTTGTTCTGCACAGGGAATCGTCATTGCAGAACCCAACACCACTGTTTGATACACATCACACCCATTTGTGGTTCTTTCCTAAACTGTTGCCACAAAGTTGAAAGCACACTATTGTCTAGAATGTCTTGGGATGCTGTAGCTTTAAGATTTCACTTCACTGGAACTAAGAGGCCCAAACCTGTTCCAGCATGATGATGCCCCTGTGCACACACTGAGGTCCATGAAGACATGGTATGCCAAGGTTCGTGTGGAGGAACTCAAGTGTCCTGCACAGAGCCCTGACCTCAACCCTACTGAACACCTTTGGGATGAACTGGAACGCCGACTGTGCGCCGGACCTCCTCCCCCTACGTCAGTGCCTGATCTCACTAATGCTCTTGTGGCTGAATGGGCATAAATTCTCACAACCATGCTCCAAAATCTAGTGGTAACCCTTCCCAAAAGAATGTCGGATGTTACAGCGGTAAACGAGGACTAACTCTGGAATCGGATGTTCAACGAACATGTGGGTGTGATGGTCAGATGTCCACATACTTTGGCCATATAGTGTACTTTTTTGATAAAATTTATAAGTACAAAATCAAAAGACATTAAATTGTGTACAAGTGGATTATATGCACTGGAAGTACATTAAACAACAACAAAAAAACAAAAAGGTTTTCCAGGTTAAGCTACATCCAAAACCACATACTACTAGACTAAGTCAATGGTGTCTATACAATATAGACAATGGTGTCTATACTACTTTTGCGTTCTATTTAGCATGCTGAAAGCAGTTTGGGACACAACCCTGAAATTTTGATGAATGCCTCTCACAGGTCTCATTTATTTCGCACTATGGTGAATAATGCAACACAACCCATGTTATGAAATGTCCTTCCGCAAGTAGCTCACAATAACATTTTTTTACCAGAGAGGGAGAAATGCCTAATTCTTTCATCCTGTAGTTTTAATAAGTATTTCTTTACTTTTGCGTGCTTATAGTCTATAGAGAAATAATTCATTTTGTGAGTTGTGGTGACTTGCATCACTAATGCTTTCTTCTGATGTCTTGCTTAAAGCCTATAATGCCATGTCTTGAATATAACAGGCTCAGTGCCTCAACACTAAGTTCTATCTAGACAAAAGCTGACACTCCTTACCTTCAGGTAGCAAATGAAGATGAAGGCGAGGGGTGCGACATACTGCAGCAGGAACATGGTGGTTGTGTAGGCAAGCTTGAATTGGCGTGAGGGCCACTGCTCCATACATACCACCTTGCCTCGGTAGTCCTCGCGCAAAATGGCTGGCAGATGCTGCAGGGGTGCATCAGTGGTGATGGAGAAGAGTAGAAAAGGCATGGCAGTGAGCAGGGCCAGACCCCAGCTGATGCCAACACCCAGGGAAGCATGGAATGCACTGGGTCTCCAGCCGCGTGGTCGCACGATCAGCTGGTGGCGCTCGATGGCAATCAGCACAAGGGAAAAGATGGAGACAGAGACAGATGCGCACTGCACTAGGCTGTTGATCTTGCACATGGCATCACCAAATACCCAATGGTCCATGAATGTGTAGGCAAAAGTGAATGGCAGGCAGACAAATGCCATCAGCAAGTCTGAGGCTGACAGGTTGGCAATAAGCACACTAGTGGCGTTGGAGAGTTCACGTTGGCGCCAGATCAAAACAATCAGTGCCAAATTACCAGTCACTCCCAGCAAGAATACAGCACTGTAGGCCACAGCAAGGGTCACAAATAAGGGCTTGTCAGCATGGCATTCGTCACCATGAAATGCTGAAAAGTTGGCAAGGGTACAGTTGGGGGAGGAGCAGTTTAGAATGGCAAGAGGTGGGACAGGAGGGAGAAGGTCAGGGTAAGGCATTGTGTCTTCTTTTTTCACTTGAATTGGAGGACTGCTTTAGTCGAAGGTCTTTGTCAAGATCATGGCTTTGAACTTTTGAGATGTAGCAGTAGGCACTGTCAAAAAAAGGAAACAATTTGTATGAACAAAACATTAAAAAGACTGTTGTCCTTTTGTATATCCTATATCTTCATGTTTTTACTTACTGATTCTAATTCATTTACTGGGTCTGAAAAGAAAAATCAAACATTATTTATTACTCATCAGACTATAAATACTTTAACAATGTCATTATCATTAAGCACAAACACCATTGCTTGAACAAAGATTTCAGTCTGCCTTTCCACGCAACATCTACATCTATTACTGAACCTACTTATTAGGCATTAATTAGTAGTTATGTAAAAAGTGGGACTCTAAAGGTAGTCTCAGCTGCTTGGATTTGGGGTTTTAGGACCCAGCAGACTGGTTTCATGTAATATAGGTACTCAGTACAGATACTCAATTTTCAAATTTTTTTTCCCCACCTTTGGTGGCTCAGTTCTGTACTGCATTAAGTCAAATCAATGATGGCATGTTTCCATTATTGGGTTTTCTGGGTTATCTCCTGGGTAGCCATCTAGGTATCTAGGTATCTGAATCACAGTGCTTACCAGAGGGCAGTAATAAAGGAGGGAGCATAAAATATGCAACCAAACCAGGGATGCAACCAAAATATGTTTCCTGAAAATGGTCAAAAATGGCACTTTTGGGTTTTGTCTGAAAGAGAAAACAGCTGAAAAAATAAAAAGATAATAATGTTTTTTGTTTGTTTGTTTTTTCCCGCCAAATATTCTTCTTAATTTAGTCTTGGCTAATTCCCTCCTACAAGTTATCTCTCCCCTATCATATGACAGCCACCAATCAGGGAGATAACAGCTATCACATGCTTCCTCCGAGACATATGAAGCCAGCCAACCGCATCTTTTCAAAACTGCTGCTCATGCTGAGTCACAGGGCAGTGTATCACACTCGGAGGAAAGTGCTATCCACCCCCTTCAACTCACAGATGCCTGTGATTGGCCAGTGCCCCAAAAAAAAAAAAAAAAAAAGCTGAAACAATGGTACTGCAACCACTGGTGAAACCACTGTTTTTTCCCCCTAGTAAATTGTTTTCCCTTTTAACTTTTTTCCTTTCAAAATATGTTTTTCCCTTTCAAACTTTATTTTTAAAGTTGATTTTTAAAGCCATGCAATGTTTATTAGGCTAATAAAATGTTATTCTTTTATGAGTATGGGAGCTACACCAATCAGCCATAACATTTAAACCACTGACAGGTGGTGAATAACGTCGATTATCTCATTACAATGGCACCTGCCAAGGGATGGGATATATTAGTCAGCAAGTGAACAGTTAGTTAGTGAACAGTCAGTTCTTGAAGTTGAAGCAGGAAAAATAGGAAAGTGTAAGGATCTGAGAGACTTTGACAAGGGCCAAATTGTGATGGCTAGATGACTGGGTAAGAGCATCTCCAAAACGGCAGGTCTTGTGGAGTGTTCCTGGTATAAAAGTAGTTAATATCTACCAAAAGTGGTCCAAGGAAGGACAACCAGTGAACTGGCGACAGGGTCATGGGCGCCCAAGGCTCAATGATGCACGTGGGGAGCAAAGACTATCCTGTCTGGTCCAAACCCACAGTAGAGCTGTGCTGACAAAGCTAATGCTGGCTATAATATAAAGATGTCAGAACATACAGTGCATTGCAGCTTGCTGAGTATGGGCTGCATATTCACACATTGGTCAGAGTGTCCATGCTGACCCACCAGGATGCACTATGGGAAGAAGACAAGCCGGTGGAGGCTGTGCGATGCTCTGGGCAATATTCTGCTGGGAAACCTTGAGTCTTGGCATTCATGTGGATGTTACTTTGACAAGTACCAACTACCTAAACACTGTTGCAGACCAAGTCCTCTTTCAGCAGCATAATGCGCCCTGACTCACTGCAAAAAAATTGTTCAGGAATGGTTTGAGGAACATTACAAAGGGTTCAAGCTATTGACTTGCCCTCCAAATTCCTCAGATCTCAATCTAGTCGAGCATCTGTGGGATGTGCTGGACAAACAAGTCCGATCCATGGAGGCCCCACCTCGCAACTTACAGGAATTACAGGATCTGCTGTTAACGTCTTGGTGCCAGATACCACAGCACACCTTCAGAGGTCTTGTGGAGTCCATGCCTTGACGGGTCAGAGCTGTTTTGGTGGCACAAGTGGGACCTACACAATATTAGGCAGGTGGTTTTAATTTTAGGGCTGATCGGTGTATGTGTGAACAATACTTCATGGATTGAGTAGAGTAATTTGAGCTGAATATTGGTTCTACTGTCACTATTTGGGGAAAGTGCAATATTCTGGGTTTGTCTGTAACATTGTACAGAAAATTCATAATTTAGCTCCACTGATGTCAGTATTGATTGTATCATGGGTCCCATTTTCGTGTATCACCTGAGACCAGTGTGAATATTATGGAAGAGTGCAATACTATGTAACACAGCATGAATTCTCTGATGCCAGAGACTGATTTTGAAATATTGTTATTTGTATAACTACCAATATCACTACTAATGCATTTCGTAGGTGAAATCCTTTATATACAGTGTATATATATAGGGATAGGGAGGAGGGATCCTTTCTAAACTTTTTTCCCTTGGAGTAAGCACCTTTATTATTTTACTCTTTTGTGAAATAAGCAAGATTGTGATGGACAGCAGCCATGTATTGTTCTTCTGAACCTGCAGAATTACAAGCTCCCACACTTGTACTTGGGAGTGGCATATTCGGGAACAGTAGACATAGTGTGGGCCGCAGGTAATTATAATAATATGATCACATTACACATTTTCCTAATTAGTCATCCTCACTCGTGCGTAAATTTAAAGCAAGCCAGAATATGAATCGCATTATTGAGATACAAAAGTAACAGCAACAACTCTTTTAGCTGTGTAATTCCATCACTTCTCTATCCATCTCTTTTTCGCTCCCATTTCACGTATGTTCATGCATTTCACAAAGATTCAGTCAGGTGATGGTGAAACTGACAGGACTATTTTCCTGTCTACAAGCCTGCCATTAGCATGGTCTAAAAAGGCAAGCAGCTTGTGCTCTCTTCAAAGGCTGTTCCCAAGACACTAGTGTTCTACAAAGTGACCTTAACTATTAAGGTAATTGAAAGCTCTCTCAGGCAAAGTCCATTAAATATCATGTTAGAACGAGTCTTGAATATGCCAACTGGAATATTGAAATTATTTTTGACTGTTAGGGATGAACTTGAATAGCCCCAACCTGAACCATCGGCATAATGTTGGTGCCAATCATAAAGCAATCATCTGTGTTTGTGTAGGTGCGGGAGTGTGAGACAGAGACAGGCACACACCAACACACAGACTGGGAATGAAAGAGAGACAGCACTACAGGCTTTATTACTAATAGAAGAAATTTGTGCCAATATTTACTATATTTTATTAGCTATGAAGACTTCTAAGTTGACATATGCCCTACTTTGTGGCTTATATTACTTGTCACATGCTTCACTGTTTGATGTTCCTAAAACAACATTGCCAGATACTGCCTGAGTCACATTATCATGTTGTATATGGAGGTATGCATAGTTTGAATGATCATGAAGGCACAAAGGCAACACCAAGTTTGTTCTCATTTTTTTGATGTATGTATCATTTCTTTTGAAGACTAGATTTATTTCATTTACATTAAAACTGTCAAACCCATTTATTTTACAGTCTGTGACTCAATGCATACGACTTAAGTGGATCAAATAAAGGCAGGACCCATCTCCCAGAATAACACACAAGCCCAAAAATAGTTCGCTGTTTTCTTACGAGCAAGAAGATTTCAGTGATGTGACCTGCTACGTCCTCCTTCTCTTAAGCTCTCTCTCCCTCATCATGAATCATCATGGAGCTGGCTCCCAGCTAGGCTACTGGTTCAGCAGTGATGTTAACACGAGCACCTCCAACTGCAACCTGTCTGATTCCATTTGACACCTAATAGCCATCTGGGAAATACTTCCTCAGATCATTCAGGCAAATAATGTATATAATATCTTATATATTATGTAACATACACTTCTTTATTCATTTAATGCCACCAAGTGAGCACTACTGAAAAGCAGCTAAGGTATACCGTATAATACAGTTGTATTCAAAAGTTTGGGCACCCCTGACCAAATCATATGTTTAGTTGATTTTTGATGCGAAAAGCCATAAACACAACTTCTGCAGCAAACTCTTTTTAAATAAAATTGTCTGTAAACGTTAATGCGCAGTTACTTTATATCTCATAAACAACAACAGAAAAAGAAGTAAAACAGTAATTATGCCATGTGCAAACGTTTGGACATCCTTCCTGTTACAAAGTCTCAGAACTTAATTAAGGCCTCGTTAGTTAGACTTGTTACTAAGATTGAGAATTATCATTAAGAATTGGCAGCTGACATTTCCTGAGCATAATAAATTCTATGACTCTTCAAACCTAACATTTAACACCCATGGGCTCCTTTAAGCAGCTGAGTGAGGAGCTGAAAATTAATCTAATTGATGCCTACAAAGCAGAGGCAGGCTATAAAAAAGGATATCAAAGCATTTCCAGCTCGCAATTTCCACTGTCTGAAATTCCATTAAGAAATTGTAGTTAAGGGGAACTGTGGAAGTCAAGGCAAGATCTGGAAGACCAAGAAAACTTTCAGACAGAACTGCCCATATGCTGGCCAGAAAGGCAAAGTAAAAACCCCCACATAACAGCAAGGACCTACTGGAAGGTTTAGCTGACATAGGAGCATTGCTTGCACAAACACGATCTGCATGGAAGAGTCATCAGAATGAACCCTTACCTGTGACCTCATCACAAAAGTGAACTTCTGATGTATGCAAAACAACATCTAGATAAGATAAGCAAGAGGCATTTTGGAAACAAGTGCTGTGGACTGATGGAAAATTGGAACTCTTTGGTCACAATCAGCAGAAGTATGTTTGGAGAAGAAAGTGAGGCATTTGATGAAAAGTACACCTTGCCAGCTGTTAAGCATGGGGTGGATCTTTTTATGCTTTGAGGTGGGTGGCAGCTAGTGGCAAAGGAAACACTGCACAGGTAAGTGTAAGAATGGATTCCTGTAAATATCACCATATTATGGACACAAATGTGTCAGAACTAGAAACGTTCTGCAAGGAATAGTGGTTGCACATTCCTAAAACAAGAATAGATAGACTCCTAGCTGGCTTCAAAAAGCATTTGCAACCTGTGACATCTGTCAAAGGGGGTGTCACTAAGTACTGACTTAATAGGGTGTCCAAACTTTTGCACATACCACAATTACTATTTTACTTATTTCTTTATTTATTTTTTTTAAGTTCATCAAGTATAAAGTAACTGTGCGTTAACATGTGTAGAAAATAGTTTACTGCGGAAGTTGCGTTTACTTCTTTTCACTTCAAAATATGTTATTTGGTGAGGGGCGCCCAAACTTATAACTGCATGCAACTGTAAATAAACTATCACAGGCATGTTTTATTCCTTTTAAACTGAAAAATCCACCGCCCTGAAGCCTTTTCTGTGGCAGAAAACTTAAAATTTGCATACAAACTTTACTTCTGAGTGCTAAAAAAAAGTGCTGACACTGGAGACTCCTTCCAAAAATGCTAAAAAAAAAAAAAAAAAAAGCCTCATCATAAAAAAAAAAAAAAAATGTATCAACACCTTCTGACCAACTAGAATCGCAATTTCATCAGAGTTGCGGTATAAATAATATAATATTCAACTACGCTATCAGATATACCTCCAACACGGTAATGGATTCAGTGTCCACTTTCCAGAAGCAAGATTATGTTTACTTTTAATTGTGGAACAAATCACACAGTTGGGAATGTTAGCTATACATATATTTTGAAAGCCTTTGTCCAAAGCTATGTCCACACCCCTGACAAAGACAATGACCAGCAGTATTTTTTAAACACCTGCAATTAGCTTGGTAAATTGTCTAGATCATTATCGGTACGTGGCTGTACAGAGCCAGAACCAAATCAGACGAAAGAGAATGATATAGAGATGAAAATACCAAAGATGGAGACACACCAGCAACCTCTGAGTCACTGATTAGAGACAAAGACGTCCAAGGGAAGAAGGATGAAAGGGCAAAACTGGGATAATGAATACAGGCAAGAATAAGCGAGAAAAGGGAAGAAGGAGAGAGAGTGATTAAGAGAGAACATAGATGACTGGTGAGCTGTGGAAGGAGCTGTGGAGAGCTGATGCTAGTGCAAATACAGTCGGTCTCGTTCAAAGCCTCACCTTTAGCTATGAGTGCACTGTGCTCTTAGAAGCTATGGATTTTTCCTGGCTTATCTATAATCACACACTGCTTTAAACATGTGTGTGTGTGTGTGTGTGTGTGTGTGTGCATATATATGTGTCTCCATCACACTGTATTTCTTAGAGAGGCCAGCTTAAGGCAATATTAAAGCCTAGTGATTCACAGTAATATCTATTCTCTACTCTGCCCCTCTCTCTCTCTCCACACATCCAACTTTCATAAGCTTCACAAAACCATGACCATTCGTCTCCTGACACGGTGACACAAAATGAACTCTGATATTTTCAACACCTAACAAGATGTTTATAGGCCACAATAAGCACAGGTCCTAATGGGCCGCTAAACAACGAAGGCCATTTTTCATTTTGCCGTAACGGTCGAAAAATATCCCGAAGGTGTAGGGCATTTCAGCGTCACCTGCGCAATACCGAGTGCAGCTAATACCAGCGTGAGCTGCAGGATCTGAAAGGTGAAAAGTTCAGATATATGATCCCTAAGGAATGGACAGCATAACAATGTTGTTGCCTGTATATATATATTTGTATTTATACACACTGGACGGTTGAAGATAGAAAAAAAAACCAGTGCATGATCTTTTTTTTTTTCAATCTTCAACTGTACAGTTTCAGTGAGTCTGTGTTTTGTTGATTTCTGCCTTTGAAGCCCATCTGCCTGAGATGCTTTTCTGCTCACCACGGTTGTAAAGAGTGATTATTTGAGTTACCGTAGATCAGCTTGAACCAGTCTGGCCATTCTGATCTTTCTCATCAACAAAGTGTTTCCGGCTAAGAACTCCAGAACTCCTCACTGGGATGTTTTTTTGGGTTTTTTTTTTTTTTGGCACCAAACTTTCTTGTAAACAATAAAGACTGCTGTGTGTAAAAATCCCAGGAGATCAGCAGTATCTGAAATCCTCAAACCAGCTGTCTGTCACCAACGACCATGCCAGATGAGCCAGAAGAGAAACTCTATCACGCCTCTTTCCCTAAATTGCCTTTGGAGAATAAACGAAGCACACATTGTCCAAACAAAGTGCCCTGCATAAATATTCACTTCCCTTTTTCTGCATTTTGGCGCAACCTGGAATTAAAACGCATTTAATTAGGTTAAAAAATAATAATAATAAAAAAAAAAATTTAAAAAAGAAGACATTTGTTGGTTGCATATGTATTCACCCCTCCCAGGGTCAATATTTGATACAATTACAGCTGCAAATATAGGATATATCTATCAGCAATTTTTTTTTTTTTTTTTTTTTTTGTCAGCATGAATGGAGACAGTAGGATGAGCTCATGATACCATGCATTGCTCATCCCTAATAATAATAATCATCATCATCATTTGTGAGCTATAGATAGATATTAGAATTTAACCACTGCTTAAACACCTTAATTGCACTTTTTAAGTGTCACACTGAGGCACTTAAAATCGACAGCCTCAGTGAGAACAAACGCGCGTTTGGGGGGGATTTTATGGAAGGCTGTATGTAACACTCGCTTATCCATAATCACAGGTGCGCCCTTTTAACGCGTCCACGCACAAACAGGTCAAAGTACAGCCGGTGTACACTTTATCCACCGCACAACTGCCTTAATCCCAGTCCTTAGAAATACCCAGGGTCTTCTTCCTACCACTGATGCTTTCAAAAAAACCCTAAAAGACCCCTTTTTAAATAAATCGAGAGCGCGCGCTGAGGGGAATATAATTCGAGGAAATAATCTGAATTGGCGTCCCTCTGTGGACGCGTTCAGCCTTTCAGCCTTAGACTTCAGCCCTTTATCGTTACAAGAAGAAAACAGAAGACTGGAGAGGGGAAAAAAATGACAGTGCATTTTAGAGACATTTGATTTCTCTCTCTCTCTCTCTCTCTCTCTTTGCGGACTTACCTGCGCTTTCATGCAGCCGCTGCAGTCTGAGAGCTTGCACACTGGTGGCAACACTTTCTGTAACACACTAGGCTAAGTCAAGCCACACACACACACACACGCACGGTCAGAGTGACACACGCGCGCGCGCGCACGGTCACCGAGGCATCACGCTCAAGCATCCTCCTCAAAGGCTCTTCTGTGTTCAGAATGACATATCTCACTATCTCTCTCTCTCCCTCTCTCACTGTGTGTGTATGTGTGTGTGTGCGCGCGCGCGCTCATGCGCGTGTCTCTGCGGGGAAGTGTGAGTTTGCGCGTGTTTCTGTGCGTCCAAGCGTGTATGCGCATGTGCATGTGTTTATGCGCCCCTGTGTGTTTCACAGGGCAGATGAGGTCGAAGCTGGGACAGACTGGTGAGTCGTGGCTCAGTGGTAATCTCAACCTAAGAGGTCTCTGAATGCAAGCCAGAGGATGCGTCCCAAGTGCTTGCACTGGACAAATGGATGTCCTGATTTTTCCAGAAAAAAAAAAAAAAAAAATCCTTGGTGCATGTGCTGGATCCAGTGTTTGAGTCCGCCTTTGAAATGATCAGCTCGAAATGTAGTGTCAGGGAATGGATGAATCATGAAAACTGGGACACAAATGGGACACTATAAATCACTGTTTATCTCAGAGTACAATAATGTACCTATCATACACACTCAGTGGCACTCAAATCTTATCATGTACCTTGCACCTTGTAGATATACAATTGTCTGTTGTTATGCACAATTTGTCAGCCACACAAAAGACCACCACAGGACCTCCAAAATCAATTCCTAATCATGTTTGTGGTTAATCAGATGCATATAGCCTTCTACACAGCCTCTGAAGTCCTGGACAACGGTTAGGCCTGTATCTGGTGGTATCTACCTATCACTGTGTGCGTAGGATTAGTTCTGGCCATAGATCAACATACGAAACACTCTCATTCAAACAAACATGAATCTACCATAACACTAATTTTAAACGAATAAAGTCACAGGCCGCTTCATAAGAAACATCTGTACACCTGCTCACTCAGTCACCATTTTTCAGTCACCAGAGGCGACGATGGCAAGGAAAAACTCCCTGAAGAAGAAACCTTGAGAGGAACCAGACTCAAAAGGGAACCTATCCTCATCTGGGTGACACCTTGATAGTGCAATTATAAACAATGCCCTTCTGTAACTGTATACTATATGGTCAAAAAGTGCAGTTGTGTAGCCAGTTCAAATGCCTTTGAACTGCTGCTCACTGGATTGTTTTTTTTGTTTTTCACACCTTTCTGTTCAACCTCTAGAGACTGTTGTGTCTGAGATCAGCATTTTCTGGCACCATACCACAATCAAAGTTACTGAGGTCACGTGTTTCCCCATTCTGATGTTTGATGTAAACATTAACTGAAGCTTTTGACCTGTATTTGCAATGATTTTATGTATTGTGCCGCTGCCACATGATTGGAAAAATTGCATGAATGAGCATTATAGTAATAAAGTGGCTGGAGAGTGTTTAATTACTGTTAGTTTACATAATGAAAGGAGCAAACTTGCAAACTTTACTTGTCCTTGTGGCAGGGTTGGTAGCATCAAGGCTGCATCTTAGGTACCTTGAGTACGCGATTTTTCTTTGAAAAATAATTTCAGGCTCGTAATTAGACCTGAAGGACCACTGATGTACGGTGCCTTTAAAGCTTTACTCAAATTAATTAAAGGAGCACCACATGCACCATCGCAGGTAAAAGATACAAAATAAAGGTACAAAAGATGTCCCCTTGATAGTACCACCCCAGTGACAAGGGAAGGTCCAGTTTGGTTTCATTGTCTCTGAGAGTGCAGAATAAGCTGACCGATAAGAGCACTTTCATGTACTTTTCCCAAATTGTATTTTGAAACAGCACATCAGTAACTTGTCCAGCATGGCCAGCTTGTCAGCAAGGACACATTACCAAACCTATACACCATGCATCCTCTGCTCTCCTGGGTACCGACAGTTGCTTGCCAGAAATCTGTCATGCAAGCGAGTGTATAGATTTCCCGTCATAAACAATTAGAGCCCTATACTATGCATGCATAGTTGAGGGAGTTCCCGTCATTAAAATTTGTACTCTGTGCTGAAAGCGTGCCTAGTTGAGGGGCAATATCTGCAATTCTAAATGTCAGTGAACTTCAGGATTCACACGAAGTGAACTGGCACTTCCTGTGTGTCTGAGGACACTCCTTCTGATTCACTGATTCAAGGTCAGTCTTAATAATGGAGGTGCTTTATGGGGCCATACTCCAAGTTAAATAATTACTTGAGACATGGCTGTGTGTGCGTGTGTGTGTGTGTGTGTGTCTATAAAGATGTACCCAACATCTGCTAAGCCTACGTTTATCATTCTGCTTTCACAGAATGATATCTACATATTTGCAAAGTAATAAACGTTTACTGTAAATGTCTGATTAAATTTAGTAACCGAATATACACAGGGAAGTAAATGCTGGCCTCACATTTGTTTGAATGTGGATGCTGTAACATGCCTGTAATTAGCAGGTGACCAAATGGGACCTTGTTTTATAATGCTAGACACAACCAAAAAAATGTTCCAAAATGCCTAAATTAAGCTCGTATGTCATATAGAGTAAACTCACAACTCACATATTTAAAAAGCGATACAGATTTCAGTGACTCTTAACAGGTTTGCGTTTGTTTCTGGTAGTCTGTAATTGTAGTTTAAAGAAATCTGTTTTTAATAGGTCCTAACAGTTTATTTTGTTCCCTTAAAGAAGTCCCTTTTAGCTTCTTCATCATCAGCATCGGTCTTCTTTGTCCTGCTTAAACCGGTTTATCCTGGATAGGATCCAGAGCCTATCCTTGGAACACGGGATGTGAAGTGGTAATACACTCTGTATAGGACGCCAGTCCATCACAGGGCATCTCCATGTGCAGGACAATTTAGTTTCAACGCTCCACCTAGTGGCATGTTTTTGGACAGTAGGAGGAAAGCAGAGAACCAAGAAGAAAACCCACACAGACCAGGGGAGAACATTCAAAACTCCGCACAGATAGTAACCCGAGCTCAAAATCTAACTGGGGGCCGTGCTGTGAGGCAGCAAAGCTGCGCCATCGTGCCGCCGTAATAGCTAATCTTTCTGCATGACACATTGACTTATTGCATGGCATGCTTTGTTGGCCTGGGGCATGCCTTTAGGTTGGACAGCCACCATTTTGTGCTTCTGGTCTCTGGTGGTATTTAAAAGGAATCTGTTGGACCCCATTAAGTCAATCCATTAAGGCTGAATTATGTGATAGAAACCCCAGAGCTTTTTCAACTAGATTGTAACATTCTTGTTGTCGTTGTTGTTTTTCAACAGAGACAGTAACAAAATGAGTTTTCCATCTAAACTCAAACTTTACTGGGAGCTTTGTACAAGATCATCGAGTTTCAATATTTGTACAATACTAAAAAAAAAGTTGTAATTTTATGTCAATTATATGTTTTTTCCATTTTCTTTTTATCTTATAGGAGGCGAGTGAAAATGTATCATTGTAATCTAGTCATTGAACAGTGGCTTAGTGGGTAGCACTGTTGCCTCGCACCTCCAGGGTTGGGGGTTCGATTACCACCTGTGTGTGTGTGGAGTTCGCGTGTTCTCCCCGTGCTTCAGTGGTTTCCTCCACGTACTCCGGTTTCCTCCCCCAGTCCAAAGACACGTGTTGTAGGCTGATTGGCATCTCTAAATTGTCTGCGGTGAGTGTGTGTGCGATTGTGCCCTGTGACGGGTTGGTACCCCATCCAGGGTTTCCCCTGCCTTGTGCCCTGAGTCCCCTGGGATAGGCTCCAGGCTCCCTGTGACCCTGTGTAGGATAACCGGTACAGAAAATGGATGGAACCTAGTCATTGGTAGTGTTCATGCTGAAATGTTGCCCTCTGCTGGTTGAGTGACCTAAACGCACCCTGCGTACACGGTACCTTTGGGCGTTCCCATCTTTACTGTACTACCAGGTTGCCATGGTTTCCCTGGGACTGCCATATTAGTGCATTCATAGCTAACTACAAATTGTATGGAGAAAATCTGTCTTGCTAATTTTAACCACAAATCAATTGTATCCCTGCTAAAAGAATATTTCTAGAGGGAATATTATATAGTGTGTATAAATTACATGCATTCATTTCTTGCGGCAATAAATAGATAAATAAATAAATAAAGTTGGCATTACACGAAATATCTGCTAGGCAGCAGTACACTAAACAGTACATGCAATATCTGCTAGGGGGCAGTATCCTAAGTAAGTATCCACCAGGGGAGGTTCACTAAATATCCGTTAGGGGCAGTACACTACATGTCCTCTAGGGGGCAGTACACTAAATATCCTCTAAGGGGCGGTACACTAAATATCCGCTAGGGGCAGTAGACTAAATATCTGCTAGGGGGGCAGTAGACTAAATATCTGCTAGGGGGGCAGTAGACTAAATATCTGCTAGGGGCGGTACACTAAATATCCGCTAGGGGCAGTAGACTAAATATCTGCTAGGGGGGCAGTAGACTAAATATCCGCTAGGGGGCAGTACACTAAATATCCATTAGGAGGCAGTACACTAAATATCTGCTAGGGGGGCAGTACACTAAATATCCGTTAGGGGCAGTAGACTAAATATCTGCTAGGGGGGCAGTACACTAAATATCTGCTAGGGGGGCAGTAGACTAAATATCCGCTAGGGGGTCAGTAGACTAAATATCCGCTAGGGTGCAGTACACTAAATATCCGCTAGGTGGCAGTGAATGCGGAAAGGAACAGCAAACAGCGGACAAACAAAAGTCCAAGATGGCGTCCTCCATGGGTGGAATGTTCCCTGGACAGCAGCAGCAGCAGCCTCCTGGCGCTCATCCACCTCCTCCCGGTCCTGGAGCTCCGGGAAGCAGAGCTTCGGGTAACACTTTAGTCGATGACCTGGAAGCTTCTTTCGAAGTAAGGACGCGTTTTGGAAATGTGGTGTTGTTGTGTGCGAGTTAGCATGTAGCTAGCAGTAGCAGGCTAAATGCGATAATAATACTAATATTTCTTGGTGTTAGCTTTCGCTAAACGTTAACCAAGAAAATACTGCAGGGATTCAGGAGCTTCACTGTCCTGCATATTTAAATTCCTGCATATTAAAACTCAAATGTTTCTTTCTTCCTTTTTTTTTTTAGTGTACACTATAACGTATGGGGAAAAGGCTTCTGCAGCCTAACTAGTGCACTCTATCTGTGTAATAAGGAGTCATTTGGGATTAAAGCCAATAAAATGGTATGGGTTATGTGCTTAGTGTTCGTGTTAATGGATCATTTTGTATCTTGTGTCTTTCTTCCACAGGCATGTTTTGCATCTTTAGTCAGCCAAGACTATGTGAACGGGACAGACCAAGAGGAAATCAGAACAGGTAAAAAAAAAATAAAAAAAAACACACACACACATCCATAATCCTCGTGCAAAAGTACCTGTGTGTTTGTTAGAGAGTCGTTTGCGAACGAGTCGGCTCCCTGAGTCGGCTCCTTTTAAGTGAACCTCTATTGGTAGATGTAGGCTATTGTATTTGATTGTATTGAAGATGTTTGATGCTCAGCTGTACATTTTCAGACATATAATCAAGATTTCTTGGGGGAAAAAAAAATCAGCCGTAGTTAGGCAAAGAAGGACGATTATTGTTAGTGTTTGGACAAATTGTGCTACTTGTCGAGATGTCCTACCAAGGCACTACACTTTTGCCTGCCCATAAATCCACGATTCTTAATATATTTTATTGATGGATCATAATAATTATAATAATGATGATAATGCAATAAAATACGCTACCTATAGTTTTATGCTAGAAACCTTTTGAGAAGGCCACAGTCATAAAGCCATAATTCCTCCTATTTTGTGTTTGTGTGTATGTTGTAAAGGGGTTGACCAGTGCATTCAAAGGTTTCTTGATGTAGCCAGACAGACCGAATGCTTTTTTCTTCAAAAGAGGCTACAGCTGTCAGTCCAGAAACCAGAGCAGGTGGAGAAAGAGGTGGGTTTCGTTCTGCTTCATCGCGCACTTGCACAGCTAACGAATCGGTCCCTCATTAAGCCTCGTCACCTCGGTTACTGTTGCTACGTCGGAGAAGTGTTATAAATATAGTTTGTCCAGTATAGTTTTCAGTGACAAGAGGGAGAGAAATTTTACCCAGTAATTTTGCAGACAACATTTCAGAATTCAGGAGTAGACAAACATGCCTCTAATATGTATTTGAAGGTTACATTCATAACAGCAAGCTTTTAGATTTGTCTTATACATAATTGCAGTCCCTATGCTATGATTATCTAAACAGACACTGACCAATACGTTTAGCTATAAGGCCAATAGCAGTCTCAGTTAAACTAGAACTGCATTGTTTCCACTACCACTAAACATCATACGAGGTTAGTCATGATTTTTTTTTTTTCTCTGTTGTAATGATGGAAAAAAAAAATACCACTAGTATCCTTCTATACATGTGTACCATGTGATGCAGGACATATCGGAGCTGAAGAACGAGCTCCAGAGGAAGGAAATGCTGATCCAGAAACACCTGACCAAGATCCATCACTGGCAGCAGGTGCTGGAGGACATTAACGTCCAGCACAAAAAGCCTACAGATCTACCACAGGGGCCACTGGCCTTTTTAGAGCAGGCCTCAGCCAACCTGCCTGCGCCCATGAAACCCAACTGAGCAGTGCTTGTGATAGTGTGTGTGTGTGTGTGTGTGTATACAATACTAAACATCAAGTGGGATAAAGTTTAAAAGAGGCAAGTCTGTGAGTGTTTTGTGTGTGGAAGTTTCTCTGTTTTTTGTATAGTGTGTAGAATAAATGTCTACATTTTGTATTTTGTGTGTTGTGATGTGTTTATTAGATCAGACATCATGGAAATAGTAACTTTTTTTTTTTTGTTAGTAGAAATTGGGCTTTCTAGAAATTGGGAAAATAATCAGGACGCTTCAGTTTGCACCAGCTCACACTGAAGTTAGTTTCTTCCTCCTATACTACAGCCGTTTACCAAGGATTACACTTTCTTTTTTTCTTTTTTTTTTCTTTAAAGAACATCTCATACTTTTATCAATTTAATAATTACATGTAATGTGAAGCAAGTTAGTTCTTTTTGTCACTTACGTTATCGTAGCTACACTATATGGCCAAAAGTATGCGTACACCTGAACATCATACACGCATGTGGTTCTTCCCCAAACTGTAGCCTACAGCGTTGGAAGCACATAATCGTATAGGATGTCTTTGCATGCTGTAGCGTTACAGTTTCCCTTCACTGTAACTATGAGATGCGAACTTGTTCCACCATGACAGTGGCCCTGTGCACAAAGCGAGCTCCATGAAGACATGAATTGGAATGGCAACTGCACACCAGGCCTCCTCACCTGACATCAGACATTAGTGCCTCACTAACCTCACTAATGCTCTTGTGACTGAATGGACACACGTGCCACAGCCACATTCCAGAATCTAGTGGAAAGCCTTCCCAGAAGACTAGAGGTCCATATAACAGCAAAAGGGGGACTAAATCTGGAATGAGATGTTCAAAAAAAAAGCACATACGGGTGTGATGGTCAGGTGTCCCAATACTTTTGACCATAGAGTGTATATAGATCAAATAAAGGCAGGACCTGTCTGTCTCCTGGAATAACACCCAAAAATACACCTAAAAATAGTTCGCTGTTGTCTTACAAGGAAGAAAATTTAAGTGACCTGCTACATCCTGCCTCTCTCGCTCTCTCTCTCTCTCTCTCTCTCTCTCTCTTTCTCATCATGAGTCAGCTTCCAGCTACGCTTCACAGCAGTGCTGTTAACATTATAAAGCATTTGAGCACCTCCCACTGCAACCTGGCTGATTACATTTGACATCTAATAGCCTTCTGGGAAATACTGCCTCAGATCATTCCGGCAAATAATTTGATGTTTGACGTGAATGCACTTTTTTAATCACTTAATGCTATTAAACTGAGAATTTACCACGGAGAAGTTACCAAGAAACCTGGGTCCTCGGTGAGGACTTTCCTGTGGTGGAAAAACCTATATTTACAGCTTTACGTCTCAGTGATTTGAATTACAGCTGGAACTAGTGTCAGAGCTGCTGTTATACAAAATTACAGTCACAAAAAACACATTCTGCGGCATCAAAAAATATAACACTCAACTCCACTATCAGATTATACACGTAACATGACAGGTACGGCCAATACACTAATCAACTATGAACTAACGAGATAATGAAGTGAGTGTTCACTTTTGCAGGAACGTCTATGTTTACTCTCAATGTTTAACTGTATATTATTTGATGCTTTTGTCCTGTCAGCTGTAAATCATTTTCACGCCCCGGTCAACTACAACGACCGCCAGGAATTTAAAGCATCCACAATTAATGTATATTGTATAACGTATTATCAGTACATGGCCGTACAGAACCAGACAAGAACATACTAACGAGATTAATACACACCAGCAACCTCTGAGTCATTGATTAGAGATAAAGGCATCCAATTAAAGAAGCATGAAAGGGCAAAAGTGGGTTAATGAATACCGGCAAGAGACAAAGGAAGAAGGAGAGAGAGTGATTTAAGAGAGAAAATAGATGATTGGTGAGCTGTGGAAGGAGCTGTGGAGAGCTGATGCTAGTGCAAAATACAGTGGGTCTCGCTCAAAGCCTCACCTTTAGCTATGAGTGCACTGTGCTCTTAGAAGCTATGGATTTTTCCGGGCTTACCTATAATCACACACTGCTTTAAACGTGTGTGTGTGTGTGTGTGTGTGTGTGTCTCTCCATCTCCTTGTATTTCTTAGAAAGCCCAGCTTAAGGCAATATTAAAGCCTAGTGATTTACAGTAATATGCCCTATTCCTCCTTTATGCCCCCTCTTCTCTGTATTCTCTCTCTCTCTCTCTCTCTCCACACATCCAACTTTCATAAGCTTCACAAAACCATGACCATTCGTCTCCTGACACGGTGACACAAAATGAACTCTGATATTTTCAACACCTAACAAGATGTTTATAGGCCACAATAAGCACAGGTCCTAATGGGCCGCTAAACAACGAAGGCCATTTTTCATTTTGCCGTAACGGTCGAAAAATATCCCGAAGGTGTAGGGCATTTCAGCGTCACCTGCGCAATACCGAGTGCAGCTAATACCAGCGTGAGCTGCAGGATCTGAAAGGTGAAAAGTTCAGATATATGATCCCTAAGGAATGGACAGCATAACAATGTTGTTGCCTGTATATATATTTGTATTTTTATACACTCGCCAGCCACATTATTAGGTACCTGTACACCTGCCCATTCATACAACTGTCCAAAAACCACCTGGTCTTTTTTACTGTTTTCAACTGTTCAGTTTTGGTGAGCCTCTCCAAAGCCCTCTACGGCTTCACACTTGTGTTAAATATTCAGATCTTGGTGTTCTTGGCTATCTCTTTGGGTTTCCAGGGTCTAAGAGTCAGAAAGGCTGCCCTTGCTTTCCCTATCCTTGCATGGATGTCTGCATCTAGCCCTCCATCCTTGTTTATGGCACTGCCAAGGTATGTGAAGGTTTCCACTTCCTCCACCTCATGACTCATGCTGTTTACACCAATCAGCTATAACATTAAACCCACTGACAGGTGAAGTGAATAACATTCATTATCTCGTGGCACCTGTCAAGGGGTACCTGTCAAGGGGTGGGATATATTAGGCAGCAAGTGTACAGTCAGTTCTCAAAGTTGATGTGTTGGAAGCAGGAAAAATGGGCAAGTGTAAGGATCTGAGAGACTTTGACAAGGGCCAAATTGTGATGGCTAGATGACTGGGTCAAGGCATCTCCAAAATGGCAGGTCTTGTGGGGTGTTCCTGGCATGCAGTGGTTAGTACCTACCAAAAGTGGTCCAAGGAAGGACAATCGGTGAACCAGAAACAAGGCTCGCCCAAGGCTCACTGATGCGTGTGGAGAGTGAAGGCTAGCCCGTCTGGTCCGAACACAAAGAAAAGCTAGTGTAGCACAAAGTTAATCCTGGCTGTGATAGAAAGATGTCAGGACACACAGTGCATCACAGCTTGCTGTGTATGGGGCTGTGTAGCTGCAGACCGGTCCGAGCGCCCATGCTGACCCCTGTCCACCACCGAAAGGGCTTACAATGGGCTCGTGAGCATCAGAACTGGACCATGGAGCAATGGAAGAAGGTGATCTGGTCTGATGAATCACATTTACATTTACATCATATGGACAGCTGAGTGCGTGTGTATCGCTTACCTGGGGAAGAGATGGCACCAGGATGCACTTTGGGAAGAAGGCAAGCTGGTGGAGGCAGTGTGATGCTCTGGGCAATGTCCTGCTGGGAAACCTTGGGTCCTGGCATTCATGTGGATGTTACTTTGACA
>CM075030.1:11082796-11109172 GCA_037576675.1 Pangasius sanitwongsei | reverse complement strand
TGATGCTCTGGGCAATGTTCTGCTGGGAAACCTTGGGTCCTGGCATTCATGTGGATGTTACTTTGACATGTACCACCGACCTAAACATTGTTACAGACCAAGTACACCACTTCATGGCAACAGTATTCCCTAATGGCACTGGCCTCTTTCAGCAGGATAACGTGCCCTGCCACACTGCAAAAATTGTTCAGGAATGGTTTGCAGAGCATGACAAAGTGTTCAAGGTGTTGACTTGGCCTCAAAATTCCCCAGATATCAATCTGACCCAGCATCTATGGGATGTGCTGGACAAACAAGTCTGATCCATGTAGGCCCCACCTCACAACTTACAGGACTTAAAGGATCTGCTGCTAACGTCTTGGTGCCAGATACCACAGCACAACTTCAGAGGTCTTGTGGAGTCCATGACTCGACGGGTCAGAGCTGTTTTGGCAGCACAAGGGGGACATACACAATATTAGGCAGGCAGTTTTAATGTTATGGCTGATCGGTGTATGCACATGACCTTGATCTTGACTTTATTAATGGTTAGGCCTGTCTGTGGCTTAAGTGAGCACTAGCCTGGATATCTTGGATTCCATCTGCCAGTGTGTGTGAAATGCTAGGACTGTGTCATCTGCAAAGACTGTCCAGCTGAGACTAAAGTGTCCACTGAATTCCCCAGTTCAGACCCCCTGTTTTCTTGCACATATACTATAAGGCCAAAAGTAGGTGGTCACCTGACCTATTCCAAATCCACAGGCATGAATATGGAGTTGCTCCACCTTTGCTGCTGTAATAACCTCCAGTCTCCACTGTACATTTTCAGCTGTTCAGAGGTGCACATTTGGTCTCATAAAGCCAGACAGTGAGGATACATAGTAGTCTTCGTTAAGAAAGCGGAACCTTTTTGTGTCCGTGCGTGAAATTCGGGACCGAAAACACAGACGGACCGACATGTGCGCATCAACAACTGTCCCTCTAAACAACACACGTGCAACGAGCTAAGTTCCACCAGCAGACATGGCAAGTGTGTTTATATGATACATTTATATTAATGTAAAAAAAAAAAAAAAATCAACAGCACTATGAGCGTGTGTCGGAAGCCAGTTAAATCATATTTATGTTTTTTTTTTCACAGCCGAAAGCACCGAAAGGGAAGAGCGCGGTGGAGAAGAAAGTGATTCATCCTTACAGCAGAAAAGCGGCGTCTCTGGCCAGAGCAGCTCTCAGACAGGACAGAAGGGAAAAGTAAGTGAGGCTTCTGTGTGTTTAGTGCAGAAAAGAAGGACAGAGGCTGACATCTGCTCAAAAAAAGTCGCTGGATTTGTCGCTTAAAAAAGGTCAATAAAATAACAGTCAATAAGATTATATCAGACTGTCAAATTTATATCAGACTCTTAAATAAATATCAGCCTGCCAACTTTACATCAGACTGTCAGATTTATATCAGATTGTTAAATTTACGTCAGACTGTCATTTTGCACATTATTGCTATTTGCACATCTGCATTGTTATCCACTGTATGTATCCACTGCATCATATTGCATGCATCATGCTGCTTATCTCTACCTGTATACTGTTTATCTCAACTAAGTGCACCATAATTCTTATTTATTCCATTTAACCTAATTGCCATTTGCATTACTGGGATGCATCATACTGTTTAGCACTGTACACTGTTAACTTATTTCACTCTAAACTTATTACCTCATTTAACTTACTTGCTATTTACACTACTGGTTTGCACTAACTGCATTTCATTGTCCCTGTACTCGTAATCTTGAACCTAACCTAACCTAACAAGTCACCAAATTCAGTGAGAAAGTTGCTAAATTTGGAAAACTGGGTGAGCAATATAGTCCAAATCTCCTTGCTTCTTGATTAAAGTATCCCGGTATTTAGTCATTATACAGCCATTTCATTTTAATCCACATTTATATTAAGAGCAGACGTCAGCAAGTCATCTATGCATTACATAAATACCTTTGCTAATATATCTCTCTATTAATATGAATGGTTTCTTCAGTTTCACTCCTTTTGTATGCGTGTGTAACTTTTTTTCAGGTTGAAAAGTGAAAAGGCCCAGCATTTAAATTTAATCAGTAAGTCTTGCTCTCCTGTTTCGTCTCATCCTTTGCGAGTATTTGAACGCCTTCGGGAAATCATTGTATTCCATTGACTGTATTGTTGTGGTGTAAGTTTTACATGAGGAATCTCATTTTCATTTGTCTCACACACACACACACGGCTGTTTTTTTCCCCAGATATTTAATCTTACAGCTTAATTTATATATATATATATATATATATATATATATATATATATAAAATCATTACCAGAGTGTAATAAATTTATAAAACAATGCTGTTTAGTCTGAGTTCGTAAGTTTTGCCTGTCCTGGTCCATCCACAGAGGAAAAACTTTTGTGGTTCCAAAGTCAGTTGGACTCAGAAAAGTTGGAATATTCCAAACAAGAAGCTTGTGAAATCATTGAGAGGTAAGATTTTAACCCGTCTGTTTGAAATATTAATATCATGTATTAATATCGTGTTCTTGCACATTAGAACAAATCTATTTCATGACTTTAGACCCGATTCCTAAGCAGTTCTGTTGTATCGGAGCCAGTGGTTCAAGCAGTAAAGTGGGGAAAAAACATGGACGGCTCCATGAAAAGTTCCTCTTTTGATTGTTTTGGCTGAATACCAAAGAGCTCATGAACTAGCACAAGCTAGCCAGTGAACTTCAGTAGCTAATATTCATGATGTGTTTACTGTATGGGTAGAGTTGTAGAGTTAACTAGTTCATGTACCTGAATGGTGACCGATCTAAATCTCATTCTAGCAGAGAAACTTTGAGATACAGTGCTTTGTTTACGGTTCACGGTGTGAGCGGACATGCTGAAGTCCAGTAGGAACTGTACGGCGCTTTAGTTAAATGCAGCAGCTGAATAGGATTTCCTGAACATAAACTAATATAATCACATCATATTCACAGAAGCATTCTTAAAGACATAGATAGATAGGGTGCCAATATTTGTAGAGATACATAGATAGATAGATAGATAGATAGATAGATAGATAGATAGATGGAATGATAGAGTGCCTATACTTGTAGAGTCGGATAGATAGATAGTGTGCCAATATTTGTAGAGATGGATAGATAGAGAGCTAGATAGATAGGGTGCCAATACTTGTAGAGTTGGATAGATAGGGTGCCGATATTTGTAGAGAGAGATAGATAGGGTGAAAATACTTGTAGAGTTGGATTGATAGACTGGATAGATAGATAGATAGATAGATAGGCAGTCTGCCAATACTTGTCAGATAGATAGATAGATAGATAGATAGGGTGTCAATACTTGTAGAGTTGGATAAATAGATAGATAGATAGATAGATAGGCACGCCTTTCGATTAACAGCTCGTTAATCCGCTGCGATTTTCACTTCACCGTGTTTTGTGGTATGGCGTAGCTGCAAAGTAGCTAGCTAACAGTACGCGACTTCACGTGCGTTAAATGCCTTTTCACGCGCGCAAACCTTATACAGATGTTTTTGATACATGGTTAATGGAGCTGTAATAAGTTTAATATGAATCATGCATGCCAGTTTTTTTTTTGTTTGTTTTAATATACACTCACCGGCCACATTATTAAGAACACCTGTACACGTGGTCTGTCGTTGAAACGACGTCTGGTGTTCATCCAATCGCCAACTGTCCAGTTTTCAGTGCCCAGTATAGATTGAGATTCCTGTTCCTGGCTAACGGGAGCAGAACTGCGATGCTTTTCCGCTCACCACGGTTGTACAGAGCGATTAGCGTAGACACCTTGAGAGAGCTGACCACGTGATCTAGATTGTTTTCACACTGAATCTGTGCAGCAGCTGATGCCAACGTGTGCTGTCTTACTCAGGTATCTGCACCGATTTGATGGCGAATTGGAGCAAATCGAGCTGGCCAACAGCATCAAAGGGCGTCAGGGTCGACTGCACGTCTCCAGAGAGACCGTCATAAAGCAGACGATGGAAAGAGAGCGAGCCCTGTACGAGGGGCACGGCTTCGGTCAGTAATCTCGCACGCTTATTATCCAGAGACTCAAAGACGTGTTTCCTTAACGCACGTCATCTTCCTTTACTTCCACAGAGATCCCGGATATAATCAACAGCAAGCATTTGAAGACGTTCAGGTGAGGACGCTTAAAGCCAATAACCGAAACGAGTGAGGTGATGTATTGATTACGGTACTTCCCAGAAATATTGGCACCCTTCAAGAATATTCCCGAATTATCCAATTATATTGCTTAGGAATATAGATTGGGAATCGCAGGATGGAAATTCTCGAGCTTTCTGATGCGAATTTGGCACATATGTCATGCAACAGAAATGTCTCTGGGTAACTGAGAACCCGAGAGTAGTGAAAACATTTGGTCGTTATTTCACAGAGAGTGGAACGGCGACCTGAAGAAACTGCCCAACCTCAAGATGCGCAAGGTTTCAGCGAAAGGCCTAGAGAAACAACACACTGCAGTGCAAGACACACACACTGAAGAAGAGGAGCAAGAGGAAGAGGAAGATGAAGAGGACGAGGTGTCTCAGGAGTCTGATGCAGAGCTTTTGGAGGATAAAGCGTGACGCAGAACAGCTCTGGACTAAGCTCATGTGATTGTTTTTGTTCAGTGTGGATGACTGATACAGTGTGTGTGTGTGTTTGTGTGATTATGTATATATCTGGTTGGGTTGCTGTGGTGCTGCCATGTCCATTTTAAAATAAAAAAAAAAAATCCCTATTTATATTGCTACAGTCAGATTTATTATACTGATTGACTTCCATTATAACTGATTTATTCATGTTTTTCTAGATTGGGGTTTGGGTTTCAGAATCAAACATGGAGTCCCCCTTGTGTTCCATGCTGGTGTTTCATCCTTTAGTGAAAGACCTGTTGTTGTATCAGCTCAAGTCAAACGTATTTAGATGGACCCTTGGAATCAGAGATCTGTGAATTCTCATTGTTATTATAATATTTTGGTTTGTACCTGCTCGCAGTGGAGCCTCATTAATCAGTCTTTAGTGGAAATTTGACACACAAATTTACTAAGATTTAAAATAAGAGTTTCGGAAATGCTGATTTTCTTCATACTCGTACAATGTGTGTATGTGGACCAGCCATAAAGTGCAAAGCACGGTCCGGACACTGTTCATTTGCATGAAGTAACGCCCACAAAACTCCAAAAAAGGTCAAGATAGCTCGGAGCATGAAACGAACTATCATGGTAAAGTCCGTTTACACAGCATCGTTTCTCTTTTCATATGTGAATGATTCGTTTCATTTGTCTTAATTGATGGCTTTGTGTCGGCTTGCTTTCTTTATTTTCTTTATTGTTCTTTAATTAATGCTAATAATGTAGAGCTAAATGTTCCTGAGGCTATTCTTAGTGCTAAACGCTCGTACGAACGATTTGCGAATAAACCCGTTCGTATCCAGCTTGATAAATGAGGCCCAGTGTTTTCTAATGAACTCCATTGGTTGAGTTTCCAAACATGTAAACAAGTAAGTAATTTAAAACAAGCAACATGATTTGATTGACCCGAATAATTATGAGTATGAGTAACACTAAAAACTGCAGTTAACGTTAAGAAAAGTCCATGGAGCACAAGTCATAGCTTTTTTGTCCCTCTGAAAACCAGAATAAAACAGTTTAAACCAAACAAACGTAAACAACTGCATTGTCAGGTAGACACCCTGGCTGTGCTTCACAGACCCGATTTTGAGATTCGTGGATGAACGTGATGTCCAGCAACCACATCATAGCATGTTAAAATTGTATTTGGCACCAACGTTTTAAAGTCCAGATGATTGCATCAAGGGAAAATACTCCAGTCAGATGTGTGTGATAAAGAAATCGAACATCGCTAGTGATTAGAGTTGACGCAAGTGCCTATCTTTACTATTTTTGCTATAAAACAGAACCTGTAACAGATCTTTAAAAATAATTAGCATTGTAAAAATCATTCCAAAAAAATAGTTCTACAGTTTAATTGACTTGATTCAAAACCGTTTTTTTTAAAGAATAAGAATGTCACTGAAAACTATAATCGTGGTTAAGAAAATCTTATCTATAAGACATGTCCATGGAGCGGCAGTCAGTGTTTTTTTTTTTTTGTTTTATTTTCCCCTCTAATGATGTTCGGTGCCTTGAAGTTTGTTCAGCATTTGTATTTAATACTGATTTTTGGGGTCCTGGATCCTCCCCCAAATCTTCCTGGTACATTAAAGCAGTAGATTTGGCTTGGAAATGATAAGATTTTATAAGATTGCGAAGTCTTGCTTAATTTCTGAGTGTTCTATTTGAAGTTAAGCTACTCATTGTCCAGATCCAGCTGAAGGAACTTTCTTTTCCCGTGACCGTCAGAAAAGAAATTGTGAGTGCAACAACACAACAACGGAACCACCATCTGAATAGAAAGTCAAACCGGCGCCACCTCTGGACTTCCTCCTGCTGGGACAGGGCAGGGCACGTTTGTTTGGGTCTGGGGAGTGGGAACAATGTGAGGGGGCAGGGCCTTTTCGGCTCCGTTGCACACCGGGTCTGGACAGTTGTGCACAAAGACGACACGGTTAAAAGCCTTCAGGCGCCTCCACAGGTTGAGGTAAACTTTGCACTGGATGTACATGAAGATGAGGCCTGCCACCGCGCTGAGGGCCACGATGCCAAGCTTGGTCCAGAACAGCCACTCCAGCGGTCCTGCAACATTAAGAGGAGACAATTGCAGCACCACTGTATGTGTCCGATAAGAACACAGCTACGCTAAGGCATTAGCATAGCGCAGGTCATGCTGTTATAGGAAAACAATCACTGTTACACTAAGTGCTCACACTGGAGACTCCTTCCGCAAGTTTTAAATAAACATCTCCTTACAGAAAGCTTCACCAAGTCAGCGATTATGTTTTTTTCTTTGTGTTTGAAAAAATACATTGAAATAGAAATTGCACAATAAAATTATGAGCTCAAAAAAAAATATCACTTTATATAGGCTATGTTCATTTTTGCTCATTTTCATGAAGGGTGCAAATACTTCTGGAGGACATTGTATACAGTATACAGCCACTTTACGTAGTAATATAGGATGGAAATCCTTTTATTATTATATCTGTAATATTAGATCTATAATATAATATATTATATAATATATCATTATATTTATATAATCCTTAGATTATATAGAGCATCATCCAGATAAGCTGTTGCTATAGAAACGTATTACATAACGTATTACAGCGGACAAATTAAAAATAAACACCACTGACAGAGCTGCTGTTATAGAAAAAATATGGTGCGGTATAAATATTATTGTGTGTGTGTGTGTGTTAGAGAGAGAGAGAGAGAGAGAGAAGGACCATTGCGCTCTTTGCCTTGCTGTAATCCTTCAGCAGTGTGGTTCACGAGAACGAAGATGTAGAGGGACCAGGCGACGCACGCCACAGCCACCAGGTGAAAGATCACCGAGCAGAAGATCCTCCTGCGCTCGTTTGCAGACATCTGCAAGTTCTCCCACTGAGAGAGAGAGAGAGAGAGAAAGGCTGAATGAGTAAATGTGTTTCCCAGAGAAGAACCTGGTTGGCATCAGAAAGCTTTATACATCTTATAAACACAGATGAACCAAGTCAAAGACATTATGGTGTTTTTTTTTTTGGGTTGTCTGTCCATCCATCTACACTTCTCAGTAGCAGGATACCTCAAGAACGAGTGGTTCTTGTATGTTTGTAGGATTTCTATGGAATGATCACTATAACCAGCCTATCTTAGCAAGAACCTCTCTTAGCAAGAACCTCTCTTAGCAAGGCCAAATATCTGAAATAGTTTTTCTTCAACAGCTTCCTTCCTGTCTGAAGTATATTTTAAGGATTTTCCAGGCATACAAATGGCTTTATTTAAATGGCTGCAAAAATTTACAGCTTTATCTTCGACTGTTTCAAAGCGCCGACACTGGAGACTCCTTCCAAAAGTGCTAAATAACTGTCTCCTGACAGCAAACTTCACCATAGCAACAGTTACGCGGGTTTACATGGTGCGTCCACCATACAGTTGTAAGTTATTACTATAGAATGAGCGCATTAATGTAAACCTGTGATTTGCCTTACTGCTGGAATTACTGTCAGAGCTGCTTTTATAGAAAATGTTAGATCGAAACCAACGTCTTCTGACCAATCAGAGTCGAGAATTCAACAACGCTATTATGCAAGGTTCTGTGAAGCTTAGACATGTCTCCGTAATTGTTGTTTGTGTGTCTGTATGCCAGAGAGGGAGATGTGCAGGACCTTGAGGCATGTTTCAATGACGAACCCAGTCGTGCGTTTGTGTACGAGAGAGAGAGTGTGTTGTACTTGTGTGTGTGTGTGAGAGAGAAAGAGACCTTGCGCAAGGGTTTGAGGTGCGTCTCCATGATGAAGTTGTATTTACACAGCTCACAGCAGCGCGTGTCTGAGCTTTTGATCCACTGGTGCAGGCAAGCGTGGTGCACGAAGCGTAGACTCCCGGTGCACCTACATGGCGTGATGAGAGGACACTCCTCATCTCCTTCACAGTGGCAGATCCTACACACACAACAACCCTTTAACAGAATATCATTCAATACGTTTTCTCTACGTTTTTCTTTTCTCTCTTACCTGCACACTTCTGGGTCATCTTCAGCACACGCTTCCTGTAGTATCCCGTTCTGATTGGACGCCTCTGTGTACTCCTGAGCTGTCGTAACAGCCATATCTGTGTCTCCCGATCCTTGCTCCTCATACGTCTTGGTGATTGGCCCCTCTTCCTCGCTACCCTTTCCAGTGCCACACTCCCTCTCTCTGGAATGATTGGCTGACTTGCTGTCAAGCTCCTCCATCTTTAAGGCTGTCCTCTGTGAGGTCTTGAGGTCCTGTTCCTGGGCCTCATCCTCACGGGAGCATGGGATCACGCGTGGGCGTCGTCTACGCCGGGCTTTCTCGCGGCTCCAGGATCGAGCTGCCCTGTCGTACTGCTCGTCTCCTGAAGATGAGTCATTACGGGTGTGTGCGCTCTTTGACTGGTCCACACATTCTGCGATGCACCCACCACTCTTCCGTCGTCGACGGTATCGACGCTTCACCTGTTGCTTAGTGATGGGGGTGTGGTTTACAGGAAGGATGGCTGTGGTATGATCTGGGCCATGATTTCCACAGTTGAACAAGTCACCAGTGCTGGCCACACACACACAAACACACACACACAGATAGAGGGTAAAAAAAAAAGATGCCCAAAGATAAACATAAGCATTGTTTTTTTGGGAATTCAGTTCTTCTAGAATATGAAGATCCCAGTGTCATGGCGCAATAGCTTTAGCTCCACCCACCTGCACGTTTCCTGACAGGAAGGTGTGGCAAAATTCTGTGATGCGCCACTGAGTTCTGCCCCCTGGGTTGAGCTATGTGCCTAAAACAACACAGATCTGTAAAAGATTCATCTGGAGACATGGAACCAATACAGAACACCAGCTGGCGTCCATTCTGAAAGAAGCTTCCTTAGTAGCCGTATCCTTACTAGGCAGCTTTTTACCTAAAAAGGAGCCAAAACCATGCTTGCTTGAGTAGCTATAAGGTAGCTATATACGCTGTAGAGATGTGTTATGTTAGGCGATATGTTATGTTATGGCACCTATTGCACTTTTTTAAACAAACCAATAGAAAGCTGTTAAAAAAGTGCAATAGGTGCCCATAGTAAGTGCTCTTCTGGCAGGGTTGAAGTAACGTTTCACTTTAACGTCACCAAAGCTCTACGACAAACCAATCCTATTACTTGTGCTAAAGCCGGGATAAAGAAACTCGGCCTGTTTGCTGCGTGGGAACATGACTACTTTCAGCGCAGTGAAGACACTTTCGTCTCAAAAGCGAATCATTTTACACTTTATTCGTTCTTATCATTCGTACAAATGAATGTCAGTGATGTTCAGGAACACAAATACAGAGCGTTGAATAAAGGGGGATAAAATAAAAAAGTACTCCTTTCTCATAATCTTCCTTTTACCAATCCTTTAAATTTTGAAAAATTGATTTTGATTTATGTCTTTTATTTTATTTTTTTTTTAATTTCCAGCTTCCATATTGGGCTGGTCATCAGCATCTGTGTTGATTTTTCCTGATATTTTGAGCAAGACTCAAAGAAATACGGGACAGGAATGCAGTATAGGAAGACAAAATAAGGAGTCGAATGTAGATTGCTAAGTGTAGTTCTAATGCAACCTTTAACCTTTAATAAAACCGTAAACCTGTAACTGTGCACATATATTCTGAAGCTAACACTAATATTACTAATGATGCTGAGTTTCAGTCCTTGTGGTGCATTCTATGTTGAAAACCCTTCCATTAAGAGACCTATATACTGTATGTTCTCATACGATATTACGACTCCTATATTATCTATTATCTTATTAAGGCTGCACCAAAATATACAGCAGAAAAATACATGCTTGACTATTCTGGTTAACTCTTAGACCATCAGTAGGAACTGTACATCAGTTGAGTGTGAGGATTAAATTAAAGGAAATCATGAGGAAAAGGAAAAGGCCATGCCTAAGAATCCTAAGCACAAATAGATTTAAAGGCGGGATATTACCACAACGTACTGAAGAATAAGTACTATCTAAGTACTATGTTGCCAAAAGGGAGACTATCCATGAAGGGTTTAGTTATTATGTTCAGTTGTTACAGTGTGAAGATCGCATTTGTCCAGATTGTTGTATATGTAATGTATCAGTTCACAAAAAGTCACCATGCTAGCACTACTCCTGCTCCTTGGCACATCACAGCTTCAGATCTTAGAAAATGTCCTAGTTTTGGTCTCTGGCACTGATCATACCTCATGCTTGGCCTCCGTCCCTGGATCAAGTCTCAGTCTGGGCTCCTGCGTCTGTCTATCATCCCAGTCCCAGACCCAAATCCGGTTTGGAAGCTTTACTTGCTTGGCTGATCTGACTATTTAACCCTTACACTGAGGTGTCTAAACATTTACACGCTTCGCAGTAATGTAACAAGATTTATTCTCAAAGCATTGCTTTATCTGAAAAGATAAAGATACTAGATACAAGATCCCAGAAAACAAGTTAAATCCTTGGTAGCATGTAACAGCTAAGTAAGAAATCAAACATGACAGGGAGTGCTGTTATGCAGGAGCTGATTATTTTCCCACAGCATGTCTCGAAGTGTTTTATTCCTCTTATACCACAGCAGATTGCCAACGATTCCATTTTTTTTTACATTTATAAATGATAAATTTAATAATGAGTCATGCTTTTTACACATTTAATGTTATGGGACGTCTATGGGACATGCTAGTTCCTGTTACGCCTCACGTTACAGCAGCTAGAAAAAGAGTCCTTCGTTCACCATCCTCTTCTTTTTTTCCCTCTTTTGAAGTTAAGACAAAAAAAAAAAAAACGCATCTTGTTCTGTTACTAAGAAACTGCAATGTCCTCTGTTCTGAAGGTTCGGCCATGATGGAAAACATTACCTCTGTCTGTTACAGATTATGTACACTATAAAAGTCTGTGTGAATAAGCTGTTACTATGGAAACAATAACATATTAGAGCAAGTGTCTGCAAGTGTTGACAGAAACTTGTGATTGGAATTATAGCTGGAACTGCTGGCAGAGCTGCTGTTATAGAAAATCTGACCAATCAGAGTTGGGAATTCATCAGTGCTGTGGTATAATTGCACATACGCTGTAATGCGCTGACTATAAAATACATAAGATACATGAATTCTTCAGGAACTGCTTTGCTCAGCATTTTCCGAGACCGAGACAGGAATCGAATATGCAGTCCACCTGGTTTTTTTTTTCTCTAAAAACATGCTTGTTTTTAGAAAATTGAACGAAAAATTACGTGATGTGAAAAATGCATTTTTAAAAACTCGGCATGACCTAATTTGCATATAATTCTAATAGTTAGGGTGGCAAATAGTCTGGAAAGCATCAGAAATCAGGATAATAACTGAATAATCTACAGAAATCAGGAAATCCACAGTATATTATCAAACCTCTAGTGTGCCATGTCTAAAGGTTATGCATGCGCATGATCTCACCTCATTTTCTTTACTGTTATTTCTGGTTCTGATGCTGCTCTGTCCATTAAGCGTGGAATCCTTTCTAATAGGCATGACGGATATCTGATGCACAGGCATTTTGATGGTGCAGGGGATCCTGGGATACGTCTCGTCACTTAGTCCTCCAAACGGAGCAGACTAGACCAGTCATATGGTTGGTGTAGATGCCCAAACATAAATGAGCATATCCTTGAAATATGGTCTACAAGGCATAGTAAAATCCAGAAAGTCAGTAAAGCCTGGCTCTCGACAGTCCAGCTGAGATAGAGAGAGAGAGAGAGAGAGAGAGAGAGAGAATGTCACACTAATGGTATTAGTCTGGTCACTGAACACGTGGTTGTGAGGACTTAGTGGTTATTTTATCCTGAAATCTCCTCCCCTATGGCCCTGGAGCAGCTAATCAACTTAGAATCACAGGACCTCCACACAGGGGCTCAACCTCTTTCAGACAAACACACACACCCACACACCCACACACACACACACACACACAAAGAATCGCCTCTGTTCCTGCCTTATCAAGTTTTCTTTCTACATGAACACATACAGTAAGAATTCAACACATGTATAATTATGCACTGCATAACCTATTTCTTGCGCAGTTATGTTGGTGTTACAAACTGATGTGGTTCATTTATTTCTGTCATTTTGACCAGCGTGATGGTGTCGGCGGTAATTAGCGTGAAAGCTGAAGCTGAAGGTGAGAGAACAGGACAGACTAAAGGACTAAAGCGCTGCTGCAGCGCTCTTTTTGAGGAAGAGATGGCACGAGGGCTAAATCCCACCAGCACCAATGTCAGCAGGGAGTCAGATGGAATTCTGGGTAAGATTTGAAGATCATAGATTGATTATAAATATTGATATGCAAGTGTTGCAGGCTGGAGTTTTCCCTTTAAGTAGCCATCTAAGGCTATCAGTAATTTCGAATGGCCCTGGGGTCCACTTTGAAGTAGGATAGTATAGTTATGGCACACGTCTCATGGTGCACACTAGAGGGAGGCCTTATCAAAGCTACTCTTCTAGCACCTCACTGAGATAAACGATCCTGTTACATGTTGCATTTTTCATATATTGGTGTCAGTTAGTTCTACCGCACAAAGTTGGTTGAATTTCAAAAGTATCCTATCATACAGACATCATAATTTTGACACGTATGGATTTTAAAGCCTCACTGGGACGCACTAAACCACGTGAAGTCGGTTGAAAATAAACTGGAATATATTTGAATATGAAATACTTCCTAATAATATTTACAACACTTGAACATCAAGCTGTCAGTCGTTCAGGCTGATGGTGTGGTTTGTTTATCCGTCTATACTACTACATTTCAACTATCCATTGCTTCTAGATGTAAATCTCACTGTTTAAATGAATTAAAAAAAAAAAAACATCTGAAAGAAAAAGCTGATGTTTCATTTATCAGTTTTTAACCAGCCTTTTTGTTTTCTTTCTTTCAGTTCATTTTTAGGGAAACCGATTTTTAAAAAAAACAGGAAGAGACACATGGCTTAAACAGCACGAGCGGTTTGAGGTTAGACGTGTAGCTCGGGATTGTGATATCAGCACGCAAAGGTGTTAAAAGCGATCAATACTCTGCTACAAAATCCACTTCCAGCATTGTTGAGACCTAACGATCCTTCAATTACCAGCCACTGGATGACAGATTAAAAAACGATTGAGCAATTTTTGGCTATGTATCCATGTATTTTCCAAGGCATCTAGATGAAAAATAAACAAATCTTTAATCATATTAGTTTCTGGTTATGTCCTGCCTCTGGTACTTAGTAGAGCTACATAATAATAATAATTACAATAATAATAAATAGCAAGTAGTGGTGTTGCTTCACGGCTGCAGGTCCCTGGTTTAATCCTATGCTTGGGTTACTCCTAGGCAGCACACACACTTAAGCCATATGTGGCTGTAATCTTGTACATTTGGCCAAGATATGGCAAGGCTAAACAGACACGGGCCAGATCCAATCCATATATGTTTCGTTACGCCTTCAAAATTGGTGGGAACTTGTGTTTTGGCTCGCCGTTGACATTGCAGTATTTGAAAAGCAGAACAGATAGGTGTGGCTTTCATGTGGCATGCATATGGTATGCCATAGAGAGCGTTAACATGCTAGGTAATGCTTGGTTGACGCTTGGATAAACCACATTTAGCGTGTAGCTGAGTGTGGAAATGACGTGGAAGCCCAAACATCAACCTAGCCCATGCTAAATTTAGCAGAGGAAAAAATCGGTGAATCCTGTGTTTGAAACTTGGTTAAGGGGTTTGTGGTTGGACTCTTTTTTTTTTTTTTAAATGATACTTCAAAAATCAAGGGGGAAAAAAAAAAAGCTATTCACTCACCTCTCGGCACCTGATACACCCGGACGAGCATGGACTCATTTTTACATCACTAGAGAGGACAGAAGGTGGATGAACTGAGGTAATAACCTTAATAAACTGGTTAGTACTTCAACATTTAATCAATGTTTCCACTTAAAAAAGTATTTTAGTGCTGATCGTCTGGGAGGACTGATGAAGGTAGTACCTGGATGAGCAAACCACTTGGCTTATTACATTTTATTTGATAACATATAATGATTATGATTGTATTTGTGTATCCTGTTTATAGCTGAAAATCCACTTAGAAATCCTGTTACGTGTTACATTCTTCATACACTGTTGTCAGTTAGTTCTACCGCACAAAGTTGGTTGAATTTCAAAAGTATCCTATCATACAGACATCATAATTTTGACACGTATGGATTTTAAAGCCTCACTGGGACGCACTAAACCACGTGAAGTCGGTTGAAAATAAACTGGAATATATTTGAATATGAAATACTTCCTAATAATATTTACAACACTTGAACATCAAGCTGTCAGTCGTTCAGGCTGATGGTGTGGTTTGTTTATCCGTCTATACTACTACATTTCAACTATCCATTGCTTCTAGATGTAAATCTCACTGTTTAAATGAATTAAAAAAAAAAAAACATCTGAAAGAAAAAGCTGATGTTTCATTTATCAGTTTTTAACCAGCCTTTTTGTTTTCTTTCTTTCAGTTCATTTTTAGGGAAACCGATTTTTAAAAAAAACAGGAAGAGACACATGGCTTAAACAGCACGAGCGGTTTGAGGTTAGACGTGTAGCTCGGGATTGTGATATCAGCACGCAAAGGTGTTAAAAGCGATCAATACTCTGCTACAAAATCCACTTCCAGCATTGTTGAGACCTAACGATCCTTCAATTACCAGCCAATAGATGACAGATTAAAAGTAATACAGTGCGCATATAACTTCATTTATAACTATGATAACTGATAATAAATGGATGAACAAATGAATAAATCTCATTAACAGAGGTATGTTAAGATATGTTGTGCATGGTAATATTCTTGCACGTACTATAGTTCCTAAATCCAAAATGACAGTAGCTTATGAGGTGAAAAATCAATAGAAATAAATGGTGCAGAATAAAACAATACTCGTTTTTTTTTTTTTTTGGTTGGAAAATGTGCTTGATTTTTTTTTTTTCCAACTGATCGTCATTTGCCATGTCATGAAACGTGACATGTTAAAGAGTAATAAGAGCAAGAAAGTTCTTTCAGTGGGATTTTTTTTTTTTTTTTTTTTTTAAAAGATGATCTCAGGATGGGCTGCAACCCAAACATGTTAAGAATGTAGCAACAGCCGATGTCGAAACCACTTTTCTTTCCCTCCGTCATAATCCCTCGTAGAAGGGATTAGAAATGTTTCAGCAAAAACAAAAAAACAACAACAACAACAACAAATTTTCATTGAATGCAATCAGAAACACACACACACACAAAAAAAATCACTAAAAAGTTCTTATATTTAAAAAGTGGTTATATTTAATTCTGGGGTGATTTTTAAGAAAGTATAGCCTAAATCTAACCATTTTCCACATAGGCCTAGCTGCTATAGCCCAAAAGAGCCCAAAATGGCAAATATTAAACTTTTAAAGGGCTTAACAACAAATCATTGGTCAGAAAATGAGCATAAATGAAACAAATGCCCTCCTGAGAGCTCCTGTACCACCATTTGCTCGTTTACTTTTGTAGCAGTTGCAACTGTTTGGGTAAAATCCTGACAATGAGTAAAATGTTTGATGTACAATTCAAACTAACACGTGTTTTGGTGAACAAAATTTTCCAAAAAAAAAAAAAATCTTTCAGGGAAATAATTCAAAGATTAGTCATTATTTGGTTATCTGCCACACCTGATGCAGCCCATCAAGACGTACAAAGGCTTAAACATTTAAAGAAATCGAAGGAAAAAGTTATCCCATGTTAAGTTCCTTTATCTCTTTATCTATTTGTTTAATTCTTGCTCACTTCCTTGACCACTGATTTGTTGTTAAGACCATTAAAAGCTTAATATTTTGCCATTTTGGGAATACATCCTGGTTGGGACATCCTTCCCCGTTCACAGCCTTGTCTCATGTTCGGTCTATTCTCCATTCCATCACCTGTGTTTAGTTGCTCGTCCTTACGATTATTTATTTTTTTGTCCCAGGTGTTTCTTGCTCACCATTGTGGTGTCTAACCTCTTGTTTATTGTTCACGTTAAGAGCCAACGGGTGAATGGTTGAACTCGTACGTCCTGTTCCAGGGAAAAGAGTGGTGGGGAAAGAGACGTTATGGTTGGTAGAAGAGACTGATACACACAATGATGCACAATTTCCACTATAATAGCCTTTTACAGCGGACGAGGATTCATGAGACGAGACGAACAGGAGACATAATTATTGAATGTAATATTAGAGGAACAAAAAAGCTTAGAGGTGTTATGTTAGTCATTATACCTGTACCTTGCCCTCCCAAAACACCCCTTTCTCAATAAGCCACGCCCCCCATCTGCTACATAATACATAGGCATAACCAGGGATTACAGCAATGAAGTGAAGATTTAAAGCGAAGCAAAGACATGGGAGCAGAGATCACCAAATACACGTCACGGGAAAGCGTAGAAAAGTACCGAGCAACACCACGAACTGTGAAGCTGTGGTTTCCCGGGACCTCGGCTGTGTCCGGAAACACAGTGTTTACTTATTTGTTCAAAAGTACTGCATGCCAAAAGGACACAAATCCAAAAACTGTGGGAAAACACCCTTATTATGCATATACAGCAGGGTTACCAAGGACAACAGGTATCAAGCTGGGATAGAAGATGTATGCAAACACACACACACACACACACAAAGTCATGGATACACATACACAACATTTGAACCCATACTGTGCTAACAACACATTCAGAGTCAGCCTGGGGTTTGGATAATTATTCAGTTCACATTTGTTTGTTTGTGTGTGTGTGTGTGTGTGTCAAACTGCAGGTATCTAAGGCAGACCATTCATTAGCTTAACTCAGAGGGCAATATGAGCCAGGCACCGGCTTTACCTGCTCATCATATTACATTACAGAGTTTACACACACACACACACACACAGCTACAGACACGGTTAACCATCTCTCAGCGAGCATCCAAAAGTGTTGTGGATTCCTGCTGAAGTCTTGACACAACAGTAAGAATTGTGTGTTCAGTGTATATATTGTTTTGCTTGGAGTGTATTGTGTGCAGTATTGCCTTCGTTCGATGTCGCACCAATGTAGTGTGTCTTAGGACCAAATGTCCAGGTTGGTTAGTGATTTATTCATTGCTAGATGCAGTGTAACATAGAACTGGTTGCTATTTGCATAATTAATGTCACATATTTGTTCAAAATTGCTATACGTCATATGCATATTTATAAAAAACAAGAATTGGCCTTTTTTTTTTTTTTTACAGTTGAAATTAATGTAATATTGGTGTTTCTGTTTGTGTGTGTGTGTGTGTGTGTAGCAGATGGCCTCACCCTTCACAGAGCTGGAATGGTACATCATTCTTTTTTCTCTGCTAGTCTTCAGTCTGTTTACTCTGCATGGCATGATACACGAGCGATGCACACCTTCAACAGGTACTAACACAACATCAGTTTGCTGTGTGGTCAGTAGTGTCTTTGCAAAGGAGTGTTCACAATCAGTGGCGTGTCCAGTGCCATCTCGTGACCAGCCCGATCTTAGGACACAAAGCCCAAAGCAGCTTGCGAAAAAGCGCTATACAAATAACACCGAATCGAATTGCATTAAAACGGAGTAACTGGCTACATAGAACCATAGCAAAGAACGTTGTACATATGAAGTTTTATATATATATATACTGTATACATATATATATGGTGTTGATGTCAGCCCTACATTTATACATTAATATTGTGGCTAATTCCTACTTCTGAAGTCTACAGATTTTAAATTCGATCGCTCTTTCCTCCAAGGTCTGAGCTAACAGACTTCACTTTGGCTGATAAAGTGGTTTGGAATTTTTTACGTTACCACTTTAACTTGCCACTTTTAAACTCAAAATGCGTCCCAGCATCACTATGGCACTACAGTTACTGTGTGACCGCTCCATATTGTGTCAACAGTTTCAGTGGTCTCTGTTATGGCCTTCTGTTTGTTTAATATGGATATCTGTCATTTCAAACATGGAAGATAAAAGGAGGACTATGAGACCAAAAAAAAAAAAAAGGAATGGTGTTCCTTATGTTTGTGCTTTAATGATGGATTAACTGAACGGTAATAGGACACAATCTGTATCCATTTTCCTCATTTCAGAAAAGACGAAGGATTGCGAAAGCTGAATAGAATAGCATTGTTATTAGTGGACCCTTACAAACTCACACAGATATATCAGATATACACTATGTGGTCAAAAGTATGTGGACACCTAACCATCACACCCGTATGCGCTTGTTGAACATCCCATTCCAGATTTAGCTCCCCTTTGCTGCTATAATAACCTCCACTCTTCTGGGAAGGCTGTCCGCTAGATTTTTGGAGCGTGGCTGTGGGGATTTGTGTCCATTCAGCCACAAGAGCATTAGTGAGGTCAGGCGTTGAGGTCGGGCGAGGAGGCACATAGTCGGCGATCCAGTTCATTCCAAAGGCTCTGTGAAGGTCACTCGAGGTCTTCGTTTTACAATCTTGGCAAACCATGTCTTCATGGACCTGACTTTGTGCCAGGGGCATCGTCATGCCAAAGCCACAGTGTATCTTTATTACTAAATCAGGTAAATAAAGATGAAAGAGAGAAATCATACACTCTGCACATAACTCCGACCAACAGCAGGAGTATAAAGGAGGAAAGATAATATGGGCCGAGCCAAACAAGTTTTACAGGAATTCTAAAATAACATTGCATAATTATCTCTCTCTCTCTCTCTCTCTCCATTTTGCTCATTCTAGCTAAAGAAGGAGAGGAACAGCAAGACCCGCTCATAGTCTGAGAGCTACACGAACAGACGTTTTGGATATATGCAACTTTAAAACTCTACTGGGATCCAGGAGAGCAGAACTTATGTGCTGGGACTTGTTGGGTTTTCTTAAGGCATATCCAAAATCGGAGCGTTTGGGGGCTGGCTCCAGATTCAGACTGCACTTTAAAACCATCCTCAGAGACTGATAGTGAGTGCGTGGCTTATATTTGTCTAAAGGGCAAGTCTGAAAGGTGTGTAGGAATGAAAAGTGTGTGATTGTAGCGTGCTGACGTGGTTTATTGACAGCTCTTAGAAGCTCAGATACTCTTAGGAGAAGCGTGTAGGTTTTGCGACACACATTTGGACCGTACTTGAAAGAATAAGAAATGACTGAAGATTTTTCTTTCTGAAGGTAAAAGACAGTCGTTCTCTCTCTCTTTCTCTCTCTCTCTCTCTAACACACTGAGCTCACAGTTTCAGCTTTGGCTGTGCTTTTATATTTGGAGTAGTATTATGAAGTAATATTTCAGAATCCGTGACATATACAAAGTTCTTTAGTAAATCACATGGGGTGCTATTAAAAGTGCAATTTCTTACATGTGGGAGGATTATAGCTTAATCCTGCATCTTTCATTCATGAGTGATCTGTGATTTGTCTTGCCTTTTTTGATTCTAAAAGAGTCAGACGTGCTATGTAAATACTGCCAGTGTATCAAGACGCAATGTGTCACCTGTTATCTATTTTTATGTGTGAGTTCTCCAACTCTTTTTTTGGAGAAATTTGCAAAATGTGACACTCTTTTTGTAAATGGAGACACCCGTTTCAGAATCGGCATTGTGCACATGTCAGCAGATGCCTTAGGGGACTACAGGGACAGAGGGGTAGGTCCGACGTTCTTAGGCAATTGTGACAGATGTAGGGATTTTGCCCCTTTTAGAAATAACAACTTTATAATAACGTGCAGAACAAGGGATTCAGGTGATTATCACTACACAGAGCTACCCGAATTTCCCAGAAACAAGGCAAAAAATGTTGCTACTTTATGTAAATAGAAGCACTGGCAATCTCTACATCGAGTAAATATTAAATATATTTATCCATCCTGTTATGGTTCGGGTTGGTTAGATTAAGCACAGCTGTCTCAAGGCTACTTGTTTCGTCTGGCACCGACCTAAAAAAGAGGACGACATCACATTTTGCAGGAAATACATGAAGTGCATGGTCATCTAGGTCTAAATACAGCTAGATCCTTATCTCCTATTTCAACCTGCACAATTTCCCCCTTCAACTCGGACTTCCTACTCGGAAAGTCGAGAAGGTCCCCTCATCCCCCTGCACGTGACATCAGATCAACATGGCAGACATATTACCTTGTTAAATCTATGACATGTATATATGACATGGTTATAAAAAAAATCTTTTTAGGCCTTACAGAGTGACACCCCACCCCAGCACAAGAGCACCATATTTCACTACAATTTCAATGTTGCTAATTCCTTAGCTGCTTCATTCCTGCAATTTCAAATTTGCGACATACACAAAGAGGCAGCATAATCCACAGCCACACTGGTGCTACTGGAAATAAAGTATAGCCTCCTCACAAGAGCTAGTAAGACTGGCTTGGGCATGGTGTTTCACGTTTCAAAGTTCATTAATATTCATCAGCTTTAAGGTCACGGCCATGTGAAGAGACAGAGAGATGGTGGAAAAGTTTAAAAATCAGTTAAGGCCGATTTTAAACTCTTGAATTGATCCTAGGAAAATAATATAAAGGAAATGTAATATATAAAATGTGGGAACTCTCGCTGAAACATTATTTTTGTTGAGGTCTTGCATAAGGCATGCATTACTTTAAACCCTGCCTTGTAAAAGTTGAGTTTAATGAAGCTGATGTCGGCAAAATTTAATTAGGAAACTGATCTCTTGTTCATGCTCGTCATTTAGAGAGGTTTAGTAGTAATGATAATTTCGTGGATAGATGCGTTGTGTTTTTTGGTAATGCTCTTTTCAGCTGCTTTTTCCTTTATATACAGGAAGAACAAAGAATGTACTGAATGAGGATTGTTCATCTTTTGATATTTGACCTGTGACTACTTCCTCTACATATTATATACATACTCCTCTATATATATTTCTCCATCACTCTTTCTTTCTGTCTTTACAGTATCCTAGTATCCAAGGACATTATACTTTCTTCCATAGGGTGGAGACTTTATAGTAGTTATAAAACTGTGTTATAAAATTGTTGTTTGTGTTGTAAGCATGCATGTGTGTGTTTGTGTGTGTGTGTGTGTATGTGTGTGTAGAGTGTTATGGAGATTCCGTTCTCAGGCTTTGAGCTGTTCTTCATCATCTTAGCCTTCACTGTGTTCTTGGTGTTCGGCCTGGCTGCTATCTATACACACAGGCCGCATGCAGACAACCAAGGTGTAAACACCGCACATGCGCAGGCGCTTACGCATACACACAATACGTATTTGGTCACACAATTGTTCTTTTGTATTTGTCTGTTGAACGTCTGCTTCTGTGCATGTATGTGTCCTCTTGCAGGTGAAACTCTTTTGACTGAGCAGAGCACGACCCATCATAAGAGCAGACTAAAAAGAAAACAGGAATTCCAACCGTCAAGAAAATAGACGTGGCGCTTCCGTAAACGGAGAAAAAGCGCAGAGACGAGCTGTTTTATCCATAACCGTCCAGATACTCTACGCATACTCGACGTAATGAATGAATCCTAATGAATGACAATGTTACTGCATTAAGCCGAAGTACAGTACGATTTCTAGAAACTCGGAGAACTTTTTGAATATCCCTGCTGGGTTGTGAACAATCCACCAACCAAAAATGTCTACCTAATGGCAGGGTTGGCGATTCGGAGGCCCGAGGCATTGACGCTGCAGGAATGACAGCAACATGAATCATTTCAGTGTTTTAGCATCAATATTTAAATTTTCAGCATACGTTATTTAGCAGTAATGACTAAAAATATCTATAATTAGCATTTTTAAGGGGCCCTTGGCTTCTGGGGTCCCAAGGCGGTTGCCTACTTTTGCCTAGTGCTAAGTCCGCCCCTGCCTAACGGCGTCCTGCTGTCCGAAACTGACCACTGATTAAGGGCTAGAAGATGATTAACATGATTAATGCACTTTACCGGTACAACTACAACACCAGCAAGGCAGGTTCGTCTAATAAAGTGGCTAGTAAGTGTACAGAATGCTGCTACACAACGCTGATACACTCATATCAGCACCACACACTTATGATGCCACTACAGTGTCACTGCTGCGCTGAGAATTGTCCATCACGCAAATAACCTCGGGGGCAACAGTGGGCCTGTGGTGGTCTTTTCCTCACTGATGGGTGGGGTAGATGGAGGTAAAATGGCCAAAATGTGTACGTTCAAGAGGACGTGGATGAAATTGTGCAGCTGCTGGAACAGTCATGTGTTGCGTATTCAAAGGAAAAGACCTTACGCGAAAAAGGAGATAAGCAATTGTGTAAAAGCGGGCGTTAGGAGCGAATAAAATGTAAGACGAAGTACATGAAGTGGTGTGTGTGTTGTTCATTAACGCTAGCACAGCAATAACCCACAATAAATTCACATCCGTGTCAATAAAACGTATTAATTCAACTTAAACAAACAATGCCATTAGTGTCAGTCATTATAGAGGTGACTCTTAGAAAATGTCCGGACCATTCTCAAAGACAGTTATCACTTCAAAAATAAAAGAAAAATTACTCTCATTTTCAGCTATTTAATTTAAAAAAGAAAAAAAGAAAAAAGAAAACTTTTCCCCAGGTTTTGGCTACACTAATCTGATCATTTTATAGAAATCTATAATGTACAAAATTTCTATTTGGATGTGATGTGTCAAAAAACTAATACACACTTGTAAATAACTGTGAATATACTGCCCTCTGCAGTCATTCATTATGTATACACACACACACACACGCACACACACACACACACACAAATATGTGGCATGCAGTGAACAGATTTTAAAAAAGAATCCAGTTCCAAAGCAAGAATTCCAAAGCTGATAGATAGATAGATAGATAGATAGATAGATAGATAGATAGATAGATAGATAGATTTGAGTGGAATTAAAGTGGGCTAACTAGCTAACTAATATTTTTTGCATCTGCCAGTATGAAACTGGAGGGTCACCTATCACTTGAACCCAACGCTCCCTTAATTTATACACCTATACACCCTCACATTCATGCAATTTCCCAATCAGCCAATCACATGTTAGCAGCACAATGCAAAAACTATGCAGATACAGATCAAGAGCTTCAAGTAAATGTGATTGTCATATGGTTCTTGGTGGTTTGACTATTTCAGAAACTGCTGTTCGCCTGGGATTTTCACACGCACGACAGTCTTGAGAGTTTACACAGAATGGTGAAAAAATAAATTCCAGTGACTAACAAGTTGGGTCAAGCTAACCAGAAGGCTATAGTAACTCAAATAACCGCTTTTTACAACCGCGGTGAGCAGAAAAGCATCTCAGAAAGCACAGTAGGTCAAAACCTGAGGCAGATTGGCTACAACAGAAAGAGACCAAATTGAGTTCCACTCTTGTCAGCCAAAAAAACAAAAATCTGAGGAGACAGTTCACTGAAACTGGCCTGATCTGATGAATCTTGGTTTCTGCTGCAACCTGCAGCAGAATCTGGCATCAACAGCCCAGAATCCATTGACCCAACTTGCCTTGTGTCAACAATTCAACCTGGTGGTGGTGGTGTAATGGTGTGGGGAATGTTTTGAGCACCACTCGAGCATCAAGTGTTGTTGCTGACCATGTGCATCCCTTGCTCATCTTATAACAGCTAACATCTATCATGATAAAGCCAGTGAGTTCAGTGAACATCAGTGGCCTCCCCGGTCACCAGATCAATATCCAATAGAGCACCTCTGGGATGTGGTAGAGCGGGAGGTTTGCGGCGTGAATGAGCATCTAACAAATCTGCAGTAATTATGGGATGCAATCCTGTCGACGTTCCGTCAGCAGAATCTCCAAATTTTCCAACACCTTGAGGAATCCATGCCACGAAGAACTGAGGCTGTTCTGAGAGCACAGAGGGGTCCTACCCAGTGTTCCTAAAAAAAAAAATACATGCTGATGAGCATTGATGAGCATGTGAGAAAGACAAAAAGAGTGTGTGTGTGTGTGTGTGTGTGTGTGTAAGAGAGGAAGAAGGGGGTGTGGTTTGGGAGCTTGTTTCCTGGTAGTAACTATATAGGCATTGTAAAGTCTACTGTGTGTGTATGTGTGTGTGTATGTGTGTGTGTGTGTGTGTGTGTTGTAAACTTGCAGAGGGGGTTTAATTGAAGGTTAAGAAGGAAGGAAGGTTATGGGAGGATGTCACTCTTATCTACTCTAGGAACAATCAATAAAGTTCAATACTGATAAAACTTCCTGTTAAGTACTCACACACTGTCTGTATGACTGAACACACTTGACACTAACAATAACAATCTCTCTTTGAACTAAGTCTTAGGCACACAGGAAAGTGCATGAGTGTGTGTGTGTGTGTGTGTGTGTGTGTGTGTGTGTAGCCTCTGACTGGCACGTCATGTGTTTTTGCTCTTGTGGGATGAACTCAGGGGGGAGAGAGAGGTCAGGCTGAGAGACACACAGAGAGAGAGAGAGAGAGAGAGAGAGAGAGAGCACAGATTTATCACTATACTATACTTATAACCTGACGAATCTTGATTTCTGCTGTGACATACAGAGGGTAGAGGCACACACGAATCCATGGACCCAACCTGCCTTGTATCACCAATTCAAGCTGGTGGAGGTAGTGTAATGGTGTGGGTTAATGCTTTCTTGGCACACATTGCACACAAATCAAGCACCAAGTATTGTTGTTTGAAAAGAACCAAAAGAAAGAAGCCAAAGATTTTGCTGTTATTTCTATCACGTTCAGACATTTGGAGAACAGTCTAAAACACTAAATATCTTGTATAAATGAAATTCCTTTGTCGTTTGTCCTAAGGGTATATTTTTAATAGGATTTCACTTGATTCAAATGCTAAAACTGATACATGATATTGAAACCAAAACACTGGCCAATCATGATCACCATCAAAACCATAAATAACGAATTACATTAGAGTGCATACTCTAAGTAGTAGGGGTAAATAGTAGGTCCATTTCTACTGGTCCATTCATCAAGTTTTGAAATGGTGTTAAGATTTTTTTTTTAAATGAATGTAGACGGTTTGCAAACAATTCGGTCATATGTGGCCATATAAAGCACAATTTTGCTGTTCGGAGTAGAATTCTCAGCATTGTAAAGTTGCAAAGGATTTGAGTAAACAATTTGGGCCTTCATCAGTCTCTACCCCAGTTGATACTGTTGCCCTAAAGAGAACTCCGTGCCACAGAAACCTGAAACAACTGACAAAGAACAGTAAGGTGATACCTAAGGATTTGCTGGCTTGGTAATCTTTGTAGTCATGAGCCAACCGTGAACAAAAGTACTGTTTGTATTGGAGGTTGCCACAGAGGAAATCACTCCTATTCAAAAAAAAACATATTGCTGCTCTTCTTAGTTCTGCTAGATGCTGCGTATATGTTATGTATGTTCCTATATGTTTAGGAAATTCAACAGGAGAATGTAATCTACATTTCAAAATCATGCAAACTTTATTTATCTTGGCCTCAATCACATTGAAAAAGGTGTGCAATGATATTTCAAAGATATCTTATGAACTACAGAACATACATCATGTATTATATATATACAGTATATATATATATATATATATCACCAGTTACTATAAATATGTTACTATGTTCTAGGATGGAATTATAAAATGTGTTTTTTTTTAAATAACACTGTTTGTGTTTAATTATGACATATTAAATAAGGAATAAAACACTTAGGGAGATGCTGTTACGGGAAAATAATTAACAACAAGGTAGTGTGATGAAGCCCGATCCGAAGCGGCGT
>CM075030.1:11070296-11077796 GCA_037576675.1 Pangasius sanitwongsei | reverse complement strand
ATATCTGGAGGAGAGAATGGAGTAGTTTCTGGAGAAAGCAGTTGTGATGCATTCACTTCATTCAGCCTTTTAAATCCGCCCGACTTGAATGAACTGAACCGCGGAACTGTAGGAGTGCATCCGACACTCTGCTGTGCACTTGCCAGTGCGTCTTTCTCAATGAAATGACGAAATCCAAAAGCCAGGCAGTGTCAGGAAGTGGTTTGCTGATTCATAGTAGATTCCCAGAACCGAACCGAATCCTGAGATTACAGGGGAAAATCATTTTCTTGGGATTTACGCACAGTCAAGCCATTACGCATTCCCAGTCATTACGCATTCCCAATCACGGTCTGTTAATGTGTTTGGGGAGAGAAGCTACGGATTATACACACACACACACACACACACACACACACACACACACACACACACACACAAAGTCCTAAAGGTCATATTTGTACCATTTCTGCGTGTCATATTGGTGTAAATAACGTGTCAGGATAGTAGCCTATGTCTGTAGGAGGCTTACTATTCATGCGCACTAATTAGTGCGGTTTTGGAAAGCAGCCAAGAGTCAGGGTTCAGTGACTTTGGTTTGGGGTCACTGACTTTTAGTGCCTTTCTAAGTGCCTTTTAGCGCCTTTGGACCCCAAGAGGAAACCAGAGAACACCTAAAGGGAGTTTTTTTTGTTTTGTTTTTTAAAGACTTTTAATAGACATAGTTCTGAAAAGTAAGAAAAGGCCTAAATCCTTTTTGTTGAGCATTTTCCCCACAGTGTTAAGGTATTTTACAGCTGATCAGGGTGTAAGCATTGCATGCATATGAGGATTAATTGAGTGTAACCTATAAATTCCAATGCCAGCGGCGGCTACGCGCAATTAAGCTCGTGCCCGCGGGCGCTCGAGCTCCGGTGCCCTATTGTTAATCATGCCGTTGAACACAATGGGCCAGGGATATTAGCATACGGCCACCACAGAGGGGAACGAGAAAGAAATAAAAGAATGGAAGAGGGGGATGAAGGTGGGTCTATATGGCCTCACGTAGGCTACCTTTGCTTGTTAACAAATCGACTCCTGATTGATAGCTATATTGGACCAATAGACTGCAGCTCGTGTGAAGTCGTTGTATTTTTCAGGTAACGCCCCGGTGGTCCCTGACGCCCCGCCCCCTTTTTCTTTAACGAACACCAAACAATAAAGAACTTTGCCTGAATTCTCACAGAATAATAACTTTTCTAAAAAATAAAAAAAAAAACTTCCATGAATATATGAAGACAGAGTATCTCCATGTGAAAAAATTGAGACAATTCCACCGAGTAAAGTTATTAAAACCTCGTTTTGTTGGTTTTTATAAACGTTTCGTCGACGAATTTACGGTTTCTAGCTACATGCTAAATCTGACCTAAAGTGTGTTTATGTTCTTGTATGTCAGTCATGTAATTAACTTGCCTTTCTCCTCACCTGTCTTAGATTTTCTGAATTTGCGGCGAAAATACAGACGACATCACTGTCCACACAAGCGCTGCCTGCCTTTACACTCCAGAGTCCCATTTCCCTGAGGTAAATTTACACACACACACACACACTCTTTCCTCACACACATTATCCTCATGTGGTTAGTTACGCTCAGTGACTTGTGGGGTTGAACCTCCAGTCTAGCCCACCTTTAAATAGCCCAAGTAGACAGGTATGAATAGTTGGCATTCTTTTACTTTAAAAAAACCTGCAACAAATATTTGCCGCATACTTTAAATATCTGGACAGAGTCCACAGCAACACACCAAATCCTGCTCACTAACTGTACTTCATTTAAGAGTTCAACACTCCATTGTGTGTGTGTGTGTGTGTGTGTACACCAAGGAGGACAAACTGGATTAATTAACAGAACTGTAATTAAGCTAGACATAGTAAAGGTTTAGTAAGACCTCTCTCTCTCTCTTTCACTCTCTCTCTCTCTCTCTCTCTCACACACACAGTGTGTAAACAGTTCTGAACTAAATGACGGTGTAATTGTGGCATCCCTCAAGGTTTTAGACTTTCTCTTAGACTGGGAGAAGTAAACAAAGCACACACTCGCAAAAACATCACAAAAGAGCCGGTTAACTCAAATACACCACCGAAACAGTAACACACACATACACATACACGTACGCACCGAGGAATTGCACTACCCCCTCCGTATCTACCTGCCACACACACAGTAAAGCATGGGTGGCATTCACTAAATCATCCAAACACATTTTACCACAATGACACCATGTGTATAGAGACCAACACTTATGTACTCTAGAAAATGTCTCGTGCAAAATTACGGCTGGTCTAAACCACAGGGGTTGGGCGTCATGGTGTCTCAGAGCAGACTTATTAAACTTCAGATGTACTTGACAAGACTTTAAAAATGTTTTAAGAATTATAAAAATCTGCGATCACCTATTTAAATGAGAATTGGATACTCAAGGTAAACGAATATTAAATATATACAATATTAAAGGTACATGAAGGTTCCTGCTCAGGCCTGGAAACCCTAGAAAAGTGCACTTTGGGCGGAAAGGCCCTCGTTTCCAGACGAATTCAAAATATAGAACTTCAGAAAATATTATGGAAAAACCTATGGATATGGACGTATGGCCTTGAGACACTAAGACTCATTCTCTGCACTAATGCGGTGTCTATAGTGTTTTCCTTTTTTTTAAAAAAACGATTAAATTGAACTATAGCAAGAAAACTGTACGTAGTAAGTCTGCTAAAATGTTACACAATAATCCGAAGTCATGTCTGTGTATACATTTATCTGTATGCTAGAAAACACAATGCCTGGCTTAACACTACACTACTATGTGTTACTTCCTGCTGAACCGTTAATCAGCACTAAGTTACTTAACCAGCAATGGGGCAATAACATACAACTTACAAGCTAAATTCAAAAACACTACTTAGTGTGCCTTTTAAGGACGTGTGTGTCGGCTGGGTGTTAATGTCGAAACGCGTGTGCGCGAGAAGCGACACTGTAACTGTGAGAACACACACTCCGTGCACCAGCCTACCGGAGCCGCCTACTGTTTTCAGACACTTTGGAGGGGTCGTCACCTTTCACCCATCCTCTCTGACCCCCACACAATGAGCCAGAGCCAGTCCGGAGTTAACAAAACACACACGAAGAACAAATGCAAAGAGCACAGGGATTAAAAAAAAAAAAAAATGACTACATCGGATCCAATACAGTACACGTTGGACTAATTGTGTGTATTTTTGTTTATTTTTTTCAGGTTATCTGATGCTGTCCATAAAAGCGATGAAGGATCAGTGTGTGTGTGTTGTGTCAAAGCATCTGTGCTGGGACAGACAAGATGTACTTCAAGACAGCCAAAGACTTTCAGCGGCACGAATGACACACAGCTATGCAGTAAAGAAGTTTTCACACTCAGCTAGACTACGCCAAATCTAAGGATCTCTTTGGATCAACATGCCAACGTTATGAGATGTTTGTGAGCCCGAGTCTTGTGTGGGCTCAAACGCTGTAGAAAAGGAAATGTGTATGGATATGGAGTATCTCTATGTACAGTATATGTGTGTGTGTGTGTGTGTGAGATGAGACAGCATTTAAATCTTTTAAGCCGATGATCACTGACCGGAACACGACACGTTTAACAATAACTCAAATGTCCAAGACACTGAATTCCTCATCAATCTTGTAAATAGCATGAAATGAATGAAATGTGTTTATATGTAAGTTATATGCACTTCAAATGTTTTATTATTCTTATTGAATAAAATGTAGTTACTTTTCAAGACCATTGTCTTCAGAGAATTTTCTCAACATAAACAGGAAAATGTTAAAAAAAAAACAACAAAAAAAAACAGATCAAACGTTATAAACTTAGTATAGGTTCAATAGAAAAGTGACTATTTTTCTAACTCCAAAAATTATCGATGATAATTAGCATGTTTTTATTTGTACCCAAAAGTGTAAAATACAGGGCGGCGTCTATGCCAGAACCACAATGTGATTTACCGCAGCCTGAAAGTAACGCTGTGTGAAATTAATATGACCAAAGGGCAGGTATTAAATGAGTATAAACCTGTTTATAGATTATTTATTATAAAATATCAACTACTGATCCACATTATAATTCGGTTTTATAAAGAAGAACTGCGATAAATACAAGAAGTAGTTTGAAACCATCCAAATTTTATTATGGAAAAAAAAAAAAAAAAACCCTGAACTTAAATAAAAAGAAAATCTGTACAGAACACTTTGCATTAAATATAAATATCAATCCCAGTCAGATTTGAAAGGTTAAAGTTATCCTTCTGTGCAATTCAGATTCAGAACCAAAAATCCTCCACAGACACATGATATATTTAATCCTAAATCAGTTCCTTATTCAGTCATTTCTTTACACTTCTCCATACACCAATGCATCAACTTGCTTTCACAGCTGGTGGATTGATCACTGAACGTTTTTTTTTTTTTTTCCTATTAATTCCTTTATCTTACAAGACCTGTTACCAGGGAAGCATGAAAACAATGTTAAGGAGAGGAGGCTCTTTTTCCCCCCCCGTTAAAACCCTTGTGATTAGTCGACCACGGCCACTGCTGTCAGTCAGCAAACGAACACACAACAGACACGTGCATTAAAACCCTAGTCAAACACAGCGGTCTTCTCTTCCCCTCTCAGTCTCTGGGCTGTTGTGATGTCAGCGTCAGGATCCTTTTGCTCAGCAGCGAGTTGTGCTGCTTAAGATACTCGATCAGGTCTGCTTGTTTCTCCACCACCTCTTCGAGACAGGAGCCATCCCTATTTGACACAACACACGTTCGATACGGTTAGTCTTGAATAACAATATTCCCGACATACATTTCTTTATTTCTGCACACTAAACTTTAATGCAACCTGAAAAAAAAAAAGCATGACTAGAGGTCATCACTAGCTCAGGTGTGTGTGTGTGTGTAATGGAAACGCAGTGTTTCTGTAAGGAAACAGAGTTTATATGATCTGTTTACAAACCCTTCAGCATGACCAGAGGGTGCGTTCGGGTGTGTGTTTGTTGGTGTGTGTTGGGCTCCGCCTATGGAGATGCTAATGAGAGATATGGGGGTGAGAGATAAAGTTCTATCCCTCATTCTAAAGCACATTTGGTTACAGCTACGCAAATGCTTTTCTCATGCTTTTCATTCTAAAGATCCTGTACTTAAACTGGATAAAGTAATCGTTAACCCGTGATCGTTTGCCCTCTTGTTTTTATCCATCATGTTTGCGTATCTACCTAAACGTGTAAGATACAGGGTAGGGTGGTGTCTATGCCAGTAGAATAATTTTGCACCCACAACGTGATTTACCGCAGGCTGAAAGTAACTTTAGGAAATATTTGTGCAAATTAATATGACCGAAGGGCAGGTATTAAATTAGCAGAAGCCTGTTTCTGCCATTCGAAGACAGCCACGGTTAAATATTTTGCACGCAATACAATTTGCACAAGTCCTACTTTGTGAACTTCCTGCATTGCTCAAGAGGGCACTAAATTGCCCACTGTGTGGTTAACCACTTATTACGAAAAATATCTACTGGCGAACCCAACATCCTTACATACTTCAACCTCAATCGTTCTTTTCATTCTCAGGAGCTCACTGCACTGATCTAAAGGATCACCGTACCATGTGTATGTTACTATGTGTGTTACCTGAAGCCCATCTCCGTGTGTGTGTTGCTGGCAGTGGCAGAGAAGGTATGGGATTTCTCGTCTTCGGCGACATCTGGACTCGGGCTTTGCCTGTTAAACCTTGCCACGTGCACTGCAACACATGAACAGAAAAACTGCAAACTAATTACTGGTAAAAAAAAAACAAAAAAAAAACAACAACAATATTATCATCATGCACTCTTACTTTTCCTGTGCTCTGTTTGTTCTCTTTCGCTCACTAAAAGACTCTATGCAGAAGTATTTAGTAGCACAAATGACAGTCGCACGTGTGAAGCGTTTAACTGTAGTAAGTACAAATCCCCATTGTGTGTGTGTGTGTGTGTGTGTGTGTGTAGGACAAAGTGTGTATCATTTTGAACTAGAATTTAAGTTGAATATCTACAGAATTGGACATTATGATTCACTTGGAACCGAGCTGAATTCGTAAAATTTGTATACTTGGTCCATACTGTTGCAAAGACAATATACAGAGGCACCTTAAAGCTCAGCATCTGATGAGCTTTAATTATGCAACACTGACACACACACACACACTAAGTAAACTTCTTCACCTGGAGGAAATGGCCTGCAATGGCCCATCCACTACAGTGAACAGACATCACCTTCAACAGAGCTGATGTTCTCTCTCGCTCTCTCTCTCTCTCTCACACACACACACTATACACATGATCGTAATTTGTCGGAAACATCTTTAACTACCTTTACATTTCTCCTCGCCGCGGCATTCTGTTTCAGCGGTGAGCAGAGCTGTGTCAGTTTAATGTGGAGAGGTTTATTAAGGGTAATTAGACACTTCCGTCACCACACATCCAGAAGAGCTGAGGAATGCTCTTTTAGGAAAACAAGAGCGGCAGATGGGGCACTCGGTGGATGTGTCACATTCCTCATATCTCTGTTAAAGAGCAGTGCTTCTCTCAGTCAGAGACATAAACACGGTCATGATAACCCCAATCATGCACACACACACCTTTCTATAAACAGGTGAGTTTCCTACTTCACTTCAAGATTGATGCTTAACTTTTAACACACCTGTAAAACATAAAGTGCGTCAGACAGCACGCAGATTTCCTAAAATCATCGAGAAAGTGAAAATAACTTGAAATGCAGTTCACTGTATTGATTTAACGTTGGATACGGCTCTCATATCCGAAGACATTAAAGCTGAATTACGAGTTATATACTTTAAAAACCTTCTGACTAGGGGTGGGCGATATGACAAAAATATCATATCACGATTCTCGAAGGCATTTCTACGATACACGATATGTATCACTGTGTATAGATTTGCTCACGAACTGCCATCGATACAGTAGTGTTGCGTTAAATAAAAAAAAAGACTGTTTTAAACAACAAATAAATAATAAATAATTGATTTGTTTTAGTTTGTAATAAATTCAATTTAAAATATTTTTCAACTTCAAATATTTAATGTGTAATGAATTCATTAAAAAAAATTTTCATCGTAAAAAATGACATTTAAAAAAACCTTTAAAATGAAAAAAAAAAAATATTTTTTTTAAAAATGTTACATATGTACAATTTTTAAAATTACATACAAACCTTTAACATCACATCAACTACTTCTAATAAATTTGTAATTATTATTATTTTTTTTTTTTTAAACGATAAAAAGATATCACAATATCCACCTCTCGGGAACATGTGCTGTTAAATAATTTATGGAATAATAATTTAATTTTTTACACTACGATATGTAGAGATTAGGTTGAGCGAAAAGAATTCTGGGGGGGGGGGGGGGGGGGGGGGGGGGGGGGGGGGGGGGGGGGGGGGGGGGGGGGGGGGGGGGGGGGGGGG
>CM075030.1:11021704-11062861 GCA_037576675.1 Pangasius sanitwongsei | reverse complement strand
TTGAAATCCATTGTGGTGGTGTATAGAGCCAAAAATGTTAGAATTGTGTCGATGTCCCAATATTTATGGACCTGACTATATATATATATATATATATATATATATTTTTTTTTTATTATTTTTTTTTTTTATTCCCCCCCCCCCCATAAATACTGTTGGTGCTGGATTGTCTCAGTGTGTTGTGGTTTTGGACTTTTGGCACGACGTAATGAAGTTCCTCTGCTTCTTCACAGTTATTTCGTGGGTGTCTTGGACAAGACAACCATGCAGATGAAGGTGCAAAGTGCTCAGCTTTTCAACCTGCAGCCCGTCATACCAGGTACACACAACCACACACACACACACACATACAGCACAGATTTTCTATAAAATCTGAGCCTAAAACCTCAATTTCAACACACATTCATTAAGTCGACTACAAATGTTTCTGTTTTAGTGCCTTTTTTAATTGATATCTAGGTCAATTATACAGTAAGGTTTAAAGGGCATATAAGATCCTATTCATACTGTACCATAAGCATATACTAGATATTTATTGTCTAATGGATTTTGTTGGGGGGGGGGGGAGAAAAAAGAAATTTATATTTTGCCCGATCATTCTAGGAGAAACAGCAGCCAATGCTGAGGAAAACGAGAGCAAAAGCTACAGAGAGAAGGTAAGGCAGTGTGCGCTTACTTACAGTGATCATATCCAGGTTTCAGCTTTGACTCAGCGAATCGAAACTAAAAAAAAAAAAAAAAAATGAAAGAGAGAATTTTTCTTGTCACGAGCCTCTGTCTCGAGACTTGATGTGAAACGGATAAAACAAACTGATATTTTGTGTTTTCCCTGAAACCCTACCCTCCAATTGTCTTCTTTGTCCATTTTGTTCTAAGGGTACGCAAACTTTTGCTCTCGTGTGTGTTTGCAGCTGGACGCTCTCATCGAGGCATTCGGTACGACGAAGCAGAAGCGCGCTCTGAGTTCTAGACGGATGAACGAGGTCGGAAATGACACGCTGCAGAAAGCCGTGGCTCGCGCCGCCAGCAACATCATAGACCAGAAAGGACTAGAAGGTAAATAAAAATAAGTAAATAAATAAATAAATAGCACGTGCACGTGTTAGCGGCTTCGCAACTCCTTAGTGAATATAGTGACCAGGGACGCTTCACATAATCTAAGCTTAATAATAAATATGATCGATATGCAGTTTTCTCTGAGGAGATGTTTATGGAGCAGTTTTGGAAGGAGTCTCCAGTGTCAGCGTTTTGTAACAGTCAGCGGTAAAGCCGCCACTCCGAGCTTCCTGCCATGGAAGAGTCTGAAAAGCGTTTAATATGTGATGTAAGAGGTAACCGGGACGAACTTGTATGGACGTTCCACAACATTAAATGTAACTGTAAAGGGAGAAAAAGTATAACTTGTTCTTTCGTTCTAAAAAAAAAAAAAAAAAAAAAAATGCTTTCGTTGGCAAGTTGCTATTGTATGTTATAGTAAGAGCTATAAAACACTGTTTTTAGGATCTCTGCCTTATATATCTCTCTTATATACTCTCTCTCTCTCTCTTTCTCTCTTTCTCTCTCTCTCTCTCTCTCTCTCTCAGCATTACAGCAGGAAGTGGCGGATTCACAGGCCCTGACTGAATCCACTCTCTTCCTCCCGCCCTGTAACAAGAATGCAACTAACCATGAGGACGTTTACCCCTTTGATGGCTGTATCCTTCTCTAGCGAAAGAAAGAACAAAAACGAGTAAACTGTACGAAACTACAGCTCCGCTGAGCGTCGGTCTAGCGTCGGATGCTTCCCTAACCTTTTAAGCAAACGACTCCAAAACTGATATCATAAACTTAACTAAAACTTTCTGCCGTCGTCGTGATTGTTGTCATGAGCCGCGTCTCAAATCGAAAACTCTGACCTTACATTCAAATGTCTTCACTGATCTAGAAAATCCAGGAGACTGGTGCAAAGAACGGAGCTTTTGGAAGGTCTCTAGGTTACACGCGAGGTTTTTAAGATGTTAACAGTAATAGGAAAAACCGGTTAGTGTTCTGAGTCACATGGATGACGCTTGCGATGCCTTTATGAACGTTTTTTTTTTTTTTGGAGTTTGAAAGTTTTGGTTACATGGACAATGTCAATGAAGGGACAGAAATCTCCCAGGTTTCATTAAAAAATATCTTCATTTGTGTTCTGAAGATGGACGGAAGACTGACGGGTTTGGAACGACGCGAGAGTGAGTAACTGACGACAGAATTTTCATTTTCGGGTGAACTGTCCCTTTAAATATGCAATTTGGGACACAGCACTAGCCCGTTTAGGGGATAGGGTGAGAGAGAAAAAATTAATTAATTAATTAATATAATAAAATCTGGGATTTGGGAGCGTCTGCACTATGAAAAGAGACATTACTGAAAGTTACAAATGTTCACTGCGAGTTCCTGAACGTCACATTAGTGCTGTCTCCAGCCGAGTTTAACTCGCTCACGCAGCTCGGTGAGAAAATGGCGGGACTTACTTCTGAAGACCAGATGACCAAAGATGGCTTCTTGTAAGACGAGATTCATGAACATTTTGGCTCTAGTGGTAGCCGTGCTAACATATTTTCTTAGCTATTATGCCTCTAATTGCCTCAAATAATCATAACCACAATAGCTTTTATTTGTATAGTCTCTTTCTCACTCACGAAGGTGAAATATTTACTCGATCATACATATTTTTCCCCCTAGAATGTATGTCATGTTTCATTTGGTTCATTTGTAGTCTTTCATTTGTAGTCTTTTGTTGCAGTACCTTCACTAACCGTTTTTTTGTTGTTGGTTTTGTAGTCCCGAGACGGTGAAGGAGCTTTTGAAATGCCTTCCCAAAGAAGGGGAAGATCGAGACAGACATGCACGCTGTGCCTGGTACCTGTCTTTCCTCATCAGACTCGCACAAATGAAAAAACTGGACCGCAAGTGTGAGTACTGGCTGTAAATCTCATCCACACCCAGCAGTATCAGTCTAAAAAAAAAAAAAAAAGAACTGATTTACTATTGCACCATCTTGGTCTTGTTTGTCCAGGATCCGAGACTGTTTGTTTGTCTTGTTTAAATGCTGAGTATTTGCAGAGCAGCAAGAACGTTAAAAACGCTGAACGCAAGTATGCACACGATGAAAGGTAGACCCAAAGAGGTTTTTATTTCATATGTCTCTGCGTTTTTTTTTCTTTTCTTTCTGGAAGTTGGTGAGAACGAATGTCCACAAGCCGTCTTCAGGAAAGTGCAGAAGAACTTCACAGTGGAGAGTTTCGATAAAGGAAGGTTTGTGAGCGTTCGGCTTTCTGGGAAATTTCTATGAAATTGACCTGTGCTTAAAAAAAAAAAAAGAAGGGGAAAAAAAAAACAAAAAAACCCTGTGCTGGTTTTGTACTCCGAAATGTTATAAGAGCTGTATTTCAGTGTAAGTCTATGCTTAAGAGTGACATCACCGTGCATCAACACGCACTCAGCTCAAGAGCAGACTAAAAATCCGAACAAAATGAGTCATTTATTTGTGCTGTACAAAAAAAAAAAAAAAAGTTTTCTTTCTCAGAAACCAAACCCCCAGCGCAAACAAATTATACATTTAATTTCCTCCATTTCGTCATTAATACATGTTATTCCGTTTCTTAAAGAATGGAGCGTGAGGTGATTTATTGGGCGATAACATTTTATAAAGTTATACGGCACCTAATTATCTGATGATTCGTAAATATACTAAACTCTTTCATTTATAAATCCTTTCCTTAATAGAACCCTAATAGGCGCTCCCTGTGACACAGGGTTCCAAGAAGAACCCCTTTAGGAAACTAAGAACGTTTAATTATCCCAAGAACCCTTGAGGAACTCGGGGTGTACTGGTATGATGGATACCAAAGCAAAATTATCATTATTTATAAAAAAGTCTACAATATATTGTGATTTACAGAATATTATACGCACGATTCGAAGTGATTATGAATGATGAATGTTTATTCATCTGTTCATATATATATATATATAAACACGCATATGACTACAGTATATATTTCTTTTTTTAAATGCACTGGCTGTAAAATGCTTTCTGGAGATGATTCATATGACACTATTTTGCTCCATTTCTCTCACTTTCTCCCTCCCAGACTGAAGAGTACAGTGACCGCGTCTACAGTCATTAAGATCGCGTCCCACTGTCTTGCTTTGCTGCTTCATATCGGAGACCAGAAAGTAGACCTCACACTCTTACACAGAGACCTGTTCATCAGCGAAACCAAGTCAGTCTCGCATACACACACACACACACACACACACGGCTACCCAAGCATTTCACTTTTCTATCTGCTCATAACTGTGATGTACAATGATTGATTCATTTCCTACTTTGGACTTCACAGGTTTATATTAATGCACTCGTTCTAATATGTTGCCATTTCTCTAGTAACAACTTACACAGGGACTTGTATAGTGTATAGTGTGATCTCTACATAAACGTGTTCTTGCTGATATGGTGACGCTTGCCGTAAGGAAATGTTTATGCAGCGTTTGTGGAAGGAGTCTCCAGTGTCAGCAGGGGTAAAGCTGTGCATAGCTGTTATAACATAAGCGATAACATGAAGTTTGGAGGATGTTCCACAACTTCAAATGTAGCTATGAATGGGAAAAAAGTGTCGTTCTTAAATAAATAAATTGTACTTGCTGGCAAATTGGTGTGGTATAAGAGGAATAAAACACTGTGCTGTTATATAGCGTATAGTCATATAACGGCACGCGCACGTCTAAGCAGGCGATTATTTGTTTTTAGGATGCTGGAGGTGGCAAAGGCCATGGGGCTCACGCTTTCCCGCCAGTCCATCCACAGTTTGGAGGAGTCAGGGCTCCAGGATGACCACAGGATGGCCTCGCTGGAGCTGCCACTCGTACGCTACGAACGGCGCATGGAGAGCCGGAAACGCAAGAAAATGAAATGAGTGGAATGAATGAATGACACATTTTGTATGTCCGTTGGTAGTCCGTCACATGCAGCCCAACTTCAGTTGCTTTCACTTACTATTAGAGTGGAAAAAAAAAAATGAAATAAACTTAGTGTATGTCTATCTGTTAGCAATGCTGTATATGATTATACCAAAATTATCACAAGTCTTCCTCAAAAGATGTGATCTGATGACTCCATACACACTTCCATTAGATGTCCGGTAGGTTTCAGGGAGCAAGAAAGACAAGTGAGTGAACACAAGCTATTTCCGTTTTTTTTTTTTTTTTTTTTTTGTCGTCCATGTTGTGAATAAAAATGAGTCATTTTCTTGTAATGAGCAAATCTCCTGTGCGCACCACACAAAGGACGGGAAGGCAGTCGATCCAACCTCGATACGTGTGGCTCATTAGAACAAGACCCAGATGTCAACATGGTGCTCATTTCCTGACAAGACTGCGGAACATCTGTTTATAGGAAAATAATGACTGGACCAGATTGAATTATTCATGCCATGCCATTCTGCTTGAACTTGCACGTGGGTGAGTTGTATTTTAGGTAGAATATGGCTGCAATTCATCATTCATTCACCTCCGGTTCTGGATTTCTGAAGTAGTAGAAGATGATGTATTAACTTTTTTTTTTTGTAAAATTAGATACAGACGGTTACCTTTAGAACTCCACTGACAGTTGTGTCTTTTATAAACCGTTGCTCCTTATCTAATGTCTCACACACACACACACAAGTAAAACAAGGCACGTTTGAAATGATTACCATATTTATCATTAAGACTGTACAACATGTATAAAAAATAAAGGCATACAGTAAAAATAGGCACATTTTAGACATCACATATTGCACTATTTAAGGGCAAAAAAAAAAAAAACCCAAAATAATCAAAAGAGAACTTTTTACAATGGTGAATTAATTACAGCAAAGAAAATCTCGACATACGCAGGTTCGATTCAGCTACATTTCAAACCTCGGAGAAGATTAAAAAATAATTATTTTTTATTATGTAAGTAGATTGTCACTATTAAGGTTTTCTTGCATTTGTACATTTGGCAGAAGATTTTATTCAGAGGGATTTACAATTGAGACAGGATACGATCCAAGTAGACAGCTTAGACATCTTAACCACTGAGCCATAACTGCCCTACCGCTTATTTACTGAGTGGTTGCCAGGTTGCAAGAGGAGGAGGGGGAAAAAAAAAATCTCTCTGAAATGTGCACAGCAGCATAAACCTCAAAGGGGCCATGCTGAGGCTGAATAACATCACCTCATGCTGTGGTGTTGCCTGTTATGCCAATGTTCCGTCCGTCGCTCAGGCGGGGGAGCTGCCGCAGGAACGAGCAGGACTCCAATTCCCACAGTGCACCTCACCTGTTTACAAACTATTCTGGGCCCCATCTGTCACTCGGGACGGACAGGGGAAGAAACCACGTGCTGTGCATCAGTCCGTAACTTTCGTTCGCTCTGACTGAGAACCTCGTCGCTGGTTCTAAGGTTAGTACGTGGATAAAAATAAACTGTTAAAGAACATGAACGTATGACTAGCTAGCAACTATATGCGTGTATCCAGGTATGTATCCATAGTGACACCAAAATCACGAACCTATCCTACATTTTTTGAAAAACTTTGGTGAGTTTGACATGGTTTTAGTTTTGGGTTGATAGTCAATTGGTTCCTTGTCCACATGTTGTTGTTGTTCTTTTGGATGCTCCCATTAGGGGTCGCCATAGCAGATCATTGGTCCGCCTATTTGATTTGGCACAGTTTTTTTTTTTTTTTTAAACGCCGAATGCCCTTCCTACCGCAACCCTCCCCGATTTTATCCGGGCTTGGGACCGGCACTGGGAGTGCACCGTCTTGTGCAACCCCAGTGGCTGGGATCGGTTCCCTGGCCGGGAATCGAACCCAGGCCGCAGCCTAGCCACTAGTCCTCCAGGGACCCCTTATCCTATCCGCATAAAGATGTGAAAAATATTCAGCTTCAAGGCTTCAGAGATCAAGAGTGAAACAGAATTCAACATGAACAGTTTAAACAAGGACCTCTGCAAAACTTCTGAAACCAGTGGACCTGGGTATCACATCCTTCCTTTGGTAGCTCTAAAGAGAGTTTCAGTAAGCGCAGTCCCTTTTCAACCCCGTCTGTGTATCCTCTTTCTTTGTCCCATGTGTTGGAGGAGTAGATGTGCTGTATCTGGCATGTAACTTGGGAGACTAGCTGATCAGAACACAGTATTGAGGGAACAGCATCTTTCAAATATAGCTGGTAGCCTGGGAAAACCCTTCATGGCCATTTTGACATCCGGTATCTGATTACAAAGTAAATCGGTTAGGCTAAATTCATTTCACTGGCTATCCAACAACTTGACCAAAATTCACTGTGTACGGAACTTATGCTTAGCTAACAAGGTTTTACATCAGACCACCACGCATATATCCATGCCATTTTCACCCATCTCCGAGTTGTCGGTTACTAAGATAAAAGTTCCTTGAGTTAATATTTATTTATTTAGGACAGTGTCCCTAAGTGCTTTAATCCAACACCTAATTTCCGTAGGTGCAAAAAGTGACTTCAGTCCCTCATAGAATGCAACAGAAGATGCTGCCGTTGTTATGGCAGCCGCTCTCTACAGTGGCAGTGATTCTGCTCGTCATGCTAATGGCGAGGTGGGCAGGGCGCGACGAAGGGGCAGAACTTGGTGGATTGTTGCTGAGAGGACGAGGCGGTGGGTTTTCCAGAGCCCAGCTTGTGTTTGGTCTGAGAAGTAAGAGAATGGACGATTAAGTGAAAAAAAAAAAAATTTTGCAAGCAGAGAGAGAACACACTTGCGTCTCATTTACCTGTGTGTGAGCAGAGTGTTGCTGAGCATGACACACTCTTGGTTGAGCGGGTCAGTGTATATGTGCGGTTTATTGTTGTCAGGGTAGCCCTGGTACACCAGATTTTCCTGGATCACACCTCGGACCCTCTCTCTTACAGCGATAGCACAACCACGCAAAGACTGCACACGATTCCTCAGAACCTGCAAACAAGGCACATGCAATATACCATTTTTTTTTTAAGTATTAGTTGAAGCAGTGAGTAGATATAGTTAGAAATCCCAAGCAAAGCTTACTTTCACATCTGCGCTTTCTATCAGTCGTATCCCGACTGCCCCGTTCCCGGCCACGTCGTTTTCCACGATCTGGCCGTCACCACGGAAGCACACGCCAGGGTAACTGTTACCGTAAATGCCATTGCCTCGGAGCTCCACTCGGCATTCTCGGTCTACCGTGATTCCGGCCCTGCCGTTGCCATGGACGCAGTTGCTGACAAGTCGCGTCAGCTGCACGCTCTGAACGATGGCCACGCCTGCCGCCCGGTTGCCGGCCACCATGTTACCCACCACATTCAGCGCCTCACTGCTTTTCACATACACGCCCACTGCTGTGTTACACAGACACGAAACGATAAGCCAATGGAAAGATCATGTTCTAACTTATAAACAGTGAAAACACAGGATTCAAAAGAGAACAAGAGAGTACTTTTAATGAATGCCTGGAGCTTGCTTTGCAAAGAACAGAAATGGATGGTGAATAAAAACTTGTTGAACGCAAGTGTTAAGGTGGTAACAGGAATGCAGAGGCAGTATTTGCCAGTCAGCTGGCTGAAGATATTCAGTCATCCAGGTCATCCATTCTGAAAGACTGATAACAGTGATTCAGAGAGATTGGACCTTCACCAAAGACATAAAGAATGATTTTTTCCGTAAAAAGGATCCCATGTTATTTAGGATGTGGGGCACGCTTAAAAGTACCTGCGACATTAAAAATGAACATCCGATTAACTATTTATTACTTTAATTAAGAATGGAGTCAGTCATGTTATAAGTGTACTTATGTTATATAACATCCACAATAACCACTGATTACCAACCACCAAAAAGGTCAGTGACTGGGTAAGGAGGATATTAGTCAGAGAAACAACAAGAGGCCAATGATAACTCTGAAGGAGCTGGAGAGATCCATAGCCCAGAAGCTGTTCACAGGACAACTATAGACTGGATCCTGCACAAAGCTGGGCTTTATGGAAGACTAGCGAGCCATATTAAATCCTGTTGGGATGTTGCAAAAAAGACACATTTGCAAACGTGTGGAAAAAGTTTCTCAGCAATGATGAGACCAAAACTGAACCTGTTGGCACAAAGCAAAAAAAAAAAAATTGGCAGAAACCCGACCCTGCTTATACAGTGAAGCATGGTGGTGGAAGCATCATGCTGAGAGTTACCATTAGCAACTCAGGAGCTTCTCTGACTAATTCCTTGAACATGAATGAGTAACAAAACATCTTCAAAGTACACTACAAGTCATGCCTTGACCTGCTACTACTACTACTACTACTACTCTTCCATGTATAATTCAAGTTAAGAATGAAAGATTCAACACTGCATTTTCAATGTTTCTCACCTCCATTTTGGCTTATGCAGTTATTCTCCACTAAAGCCACAGTGATTGGGCGGCGGGTTGAGAATCGCTCGTCCTCACTGTCCATGTCGCTCTCCCATGCTAGCAGCTCACCTTCTTCGTGAAAGTTCTCCTGGCCTCCTCTCTCTCTCTCTCCTCCTCCTCCTCCTCCTCCTCCTCGCTCACTGCCTGCTGAAAATGCTGGATCCTTCCGGCAAAACACGGCCAGCCCATACATGCGATTATGGGTTATGTAGTTTCCGATCAGCTGCGGAAGGCTCGATAACATCACCCACACACCACAGCCCCTGTTGCCTACCAGAACAAATGTGAGAGAACTGAAAGGTTTAAGCTCTTCATGCGTTCAAGTGATGTTAAGATTATTTAAAGTGCTTTTGAATGTTCTACTTCACATAATTAAAATTATACATTATTTTTAACGCCACCAAATATGTTAACTGCTGGTAAATTTGCTCAATTTGCACTGACAACTTATCAGATAGTAAAGTATCAGTGACCAAACCATCAACAATCCATAACACCTCCAATTTTCCACGGTCACTACAATCACCCAAGCTAGGTTGCTAGCTAGTATGATTTTGTTCATCGCTTACATTAGCTAATTTAGCTGTCCTGTGGACAGAATAAAACAGACGGACCTTTAGAGGGAGAAAACGGCATTTTAAGGAGACAGGAAGTTCTCACCATAGATGTGGTTGCCCTCAATGAGACCCCTTCCTCTCTCCCCCACCACCACTCCGTCAGAGTATCCATGACAGATGAAGTTATTGCGCAGGATTGGATCACCTCCTCGACGGATGTCAGCACCACCCCACTGATTCTGCCTTATCACATTCTCTAAAAGCAAAGAAATAGATAAGTTAGACAGACAGAAAAAATAAAGATATGGTTTTCATCTGCTTGATACTGATAAAGAGCTGATGGACAGACTTTTCAAATTAAAACACTGACATTTCGGGTACCTGTACAATTACTTTGAGTTTGTTACTGTACCTATGTCTGGTTTTTACATGAGATTTTCTTTCACTAAACACTTTTGACTTTTACTCACTACATTTCAAAGGAGAAAAAAAAATCTACTTTCAACTCGCTCCTTTTTCCAGCACTACATCACAACGTTTCTCTCAGACGGTATCTTTTTTTTTTTAGCATCAGACAGTTTCAAGGAGATCTTGATCTAAATTCCTAACAGATCTAAACTTTAACAGCAAGAATGAGTCCTAATACCCCTCACTGTAATCTGTCTATTACGACATACACTTTGTATTTATTGAGGCAGATTGTACTGATAGGTAGCGATTAGCATTCGGTTTATGCTGCATTGCAAATTAGGAAAGGTTGCAAATTAATTCCCCACCTCCAACCAGTCAAAGTCACAGAAAACACCTCCTCAACTTGAAATGTCAACTCGTCAATTTGGCGTAGTCTCTCAACTACCAGTTCCTTCCCTGTTTACGGAGTGACGTCAAATCAACATGGCCGCCCACACTGTGAACAGTGTAAACATCCCCCTTCTCTACTTTTAAATTAATTTTTTAGCAGTATTAGCTTCAAATCAATTCATATACAGACAAAGTACTCAGTTAAATCTATAACACTGACCATACTAATCATTTTGAGAAGGTAATTATCAACGTTAGAGTTATCACTGGCTAGTTCGCTGGCTAGCTTGTTGCTCCGCTACTAGCTATTTTCCAGTGTTGTTACTGTACTGCAATTTCAGTCTAAAATCTTGCATGAATATTTGAAGGTCACTTCAGTAGAACAGAACCAATAGCCACTCAAGCCTAAAAGTGCAGTTAAACTATCTTTTTATGAGCTTTACATACTCTTACAGAGCAAACAAAAGACACACTTTCGTGAAGACGTCCATGTTTTTCTCCCACTTCACACGTCAAATGTGCCGAAGTGGGAAATGACGTTAATATACGTAACTTGCAAATTCCCACTTACAAGGCACCATGAACACAGCATTATTATCATGCTAGCTAACAACTGAGAGCTGTTGTTAGTCAGTATTAGCTAGTGGTTTCCCACATTCCTTGGTTCCTTGGTGAAAGAGGCACTAATTTACCATCAGTACAATAACAGCGGACGTCTATTCGTTTATGAATTCGTTTATGAATATTTCCGCTAAGAGGATACTGGAAATGGCAGTAACCTCATGTGCTTCAGTGATCAATCTGTGTAATGTATATAATCAGACATAATTAATGATCATACGAACCAGTAATCAGTCCTCTTCCATTCTCATTAACAGCAATGCCAGCAGCAAGACCTTGGAATATGTGATTTCCACTGACAGAAAGAGAAAAAGAGGGGAAATGAGTGTTCGTTGTGTATTTGTACTTGTATTTGCATTTACGCTTATTAATTAGACTTTATCCAAAGCAGTACATGCGTGAGGTGGAATCCAATGCAGTACAGTTAAAGACTGTAGCTAATCTTTTTCTTTTTCAACACTGTCAGTTTCTGATCAAAGCGCTCAACCCGGCAGTGATATTGAGCGCTGGCACAACATCCATAACAGTAGACGGCCTACAGGGGGTTTTTCCACCATGTTCAACTCCAGAGCCACAGATCTGACTCTAAACTAGCTGGGAGGGATTGGACGGTGATGTGCAACCCGTGGCTCTGTCACACAGCACTTATCACACACAATTCACTATACCACAGGATTTTATTTACATTTTATTTTGGTCTAAATGACAAAATAAAATACAGATGGGAAGAATTCCTTCAGGAGCATGCAGGAATGGGATTAAAAAAAAAGTCTCACAGTCACCTGTTAATGATCCTTTAAAGCAAAAGAGTTTTTATTTCCCCCACTGTAGTCTTGTGCCGTTGACTATAGAATTGACATTATCTAGTCTGAAATATTTTCAGACTAACAACTTACATTTAGACTGTTTTCATTACTTTCTGCCTGCAGCTCCTTACCATCTGCCTCACAGTTTTTTCCAACACCCACAGACTAGTAATGCATTATCAACTAATCGTCTACCCCTACTATATAGTAAGTGTACCTAATAATCTGGTAACTTAGTGTAAAGTAACTAAGCAAGCAAATTGAGGGCTTGCTATTAGGGGAAAATAAACAACAATGATGATTACATTGTTGTTCAGAAACTGCTGATCTCCTGAGATTTTCACACACAACAGTCTCTAGAGTTTACACAGAATGGTTACAAGGAGTGAGTGACAGATTTGTGAGTGAAACGCTTTGTTGATAAGAGAGATCAGAGGAGAATGACCAGACTGCTTTGAGCTTTTCTGCTCACCACGGTTGTAAAGAGTGATTATACGAGTTACTATATCCTTCCTGGCAGCTCAAACTAATCTCGAACTGAGCTCTTGACCCGTATCATGTGCATGATTTTATGCGCCACACTGCTGCCACATGATTGGCTGATTAGATACCTGCATGAATGTGAGACACTGGAGACTGACACTGGAGACTCCTTCCATAAATGTTAAATAAACGTCTCCTCGCAGAAAACCTCACCATATAGACAATTATACGCATTTTAATCCGTTTATCGTGGAACGTCTGTCATACAAGTCCCTGTGTAAGTTGTTACTTTAGAAACAATAACATTAACAATAACATTATAGAACATTTATCAACTGCTTCTGACCAATCAGATTCGAGCATTCAACAGTGCTGTGGTTTAAGGAATAACATTTATAAGCTGTCCATGTAGCTAACCAGATGAAGATAATACAGAGGCTTGTATAAGACACACACACACACACACACACACACACACACACAGATTCTCTGCTACCTGACCACAGGATTGCCGTTGAAAAGAATGTAGACTCCGGCTTCTTTGTTGCCGTAGATCTGGTTGCTGCGGATGGAACCTTTCCCGTTGCCCAGGACGACGATCCCGGAACGTAGGCCGCTGTGGATTTTGTTACACTGCAGCCGTGAAGAGAGAGGGAAAGGAGAGAAAAGTGGGATTAATAGCATTCGAATTTAGAAGAAAAAGACTTAAGGGTTCTCAGACTATCAAAGCTGTGTTTTCCCAGCACCAATGAAGACTAGATATGCTTTGGGACGACCTAGTATAAATAATATGCTAAATATTTTCTACCGTGTTATCATTTTCTAATTAAATGTATCAGAATTGTTGGATCAAAGGTCACACACAGTAGCTTGTTTTTTCTTTAAACCACACTTCTGTTCATTGAGCTTAAAAAAAAAAAAACAACACTATTTGCAAAGCACCAAATCAGCAATAACTTAAGTCCAACAGCCAGGAAATCAACTCAGTGGGAAGTTAATAGTTACCAGGATGATGGGATTGGCTCCTTTGCGTATGTCTAGTCCTGCTTCGCCGTTGGAGTGGATGTTATTTTCAGCGATGAGGCCTTGAGCAGAGAGCCGCAAGAAAACACCAGATGCTCGGCACCCACTCACTTCGTTACGCAACATCACCATCTAACACAGGAAGAGAGATCCCCAGTAAATATGCTCAGACTTCCCAAGAAGTATTTGCCATAAATGGTCGTTTTTTTTTGAATGACAGGTCACATGTACGGGAGGATCAGCCAGACTTTATCAGAGTTGCATGCTGAAAGATCACCATTAGGCTTCTATTATGCCATGTACTGCAAAGTATTAATTTCATTTTATTATGGTGACTCTCGATTGAAATTTGAAATGTGTTTCTCCACACATGATCGCTTCCTGATACAGCTGAGCATGTTGGCTAGACAGTATGGCTAGACGCCTAAAATAAAATTTTGAATCACCTTCCTTACAATGAGCCAAAGAGGCGGTTTTGTGGCTAGCTTTTTTCGTAGAGATACGTAAACCTAAACACTATTTATGTTACAGGAATTCAACTCGCATACAGTATTTGCCAGAATTCTTGACCAGATAGAATCCTGAGAATTCTGTTTGAGTAAAAACGCCTCCCAAAATAGGTGTACATATCCACCCCTATACCCTAAATAAATGCTGAGTAACGTTACGTGGCAACATGTCCTCCTGTCATCAAACATGACTGTTTATGTGTGAGAGCGAGAACATTTCAGACGCTGATGCTGTAACTTCCACATTAACTAACTTTGGATTGCAACTGCAATTGTGGCACTTCTGTTTTTTTTTTTTTTTGTACACAAATGACCTGTCCTGTCCAATGTTCCCTTTAAGTATTTACGATGTATACGGCTAAAGCATGTGGTCCAACGCATCAGAAGTTAGTCTTCGTCATATATAACGAGAGGTTTTACGTAAAAGGAGCAGGAGATGAAGTAAGGAATAAAACCCAAGTGAGGTGTTATAGGGAAAAAAAAACCCCTCAACAACAGGGTCCTGATGTACAACAAAATTGAGTTTTTATAGGTTTATAGTTACGTTTAGTATCGTGGAACGTCTGTGAAACAAGCTAGGTCCTGTTATCACTAACATAACGGCAGCTATGAACAGTCATTCCCTCACCAGCCTCTTTTTTTTCCCTCATTAACACAAAAAAAATGTCATGTTACCAAGAAAGCAGGAAGTCCTCTGTCCTGAAGCCTTTTCCATGTCAGAGAACTTACAGCATTATCTCTGACCGTTACAAAGCACCGACTCTCGAGACTCTTTCCAAAAAATGCTAAATAAATGTCTCCTTACAGAAAACTTCATCTGTCAAGTCCCTGTGCAAGTTGTTACTATAGAAACGGTAAGGTGTGAGAACGAGGACATTATTATAAGTGTGATTTACCATGAAGTCAGAAATATTGTCAGACCTGCTAATCAAGGTTAATTAACACCTTAGAGTCATTCATAGACTCAATCCTGAGGCACAAAACTACCTGCCCTGACTTTGTGATGTCACTGTTGAATCATTTCTCATTGGTAACGCACGAAGGCAATAAGGTTAAGATTAGATACATTGGGTATAAGACTCTTAGTTAGTTCGTAGTACAATCAACCAATTACAACATATTCTTGAGCGTCAAAGATGATATTTCTTATCTGATAAAGCTATAGACTAGGTAAGCCTAATATACCGGTCATTTTTATTTAAGGGCCCTATGCTAAGATACAAAGATATAGTGCGTGTTTGAGATTAGCCAGACGGTTGACGTTCACCTCTCTGCTTACCTTGGCATACTGGATGCAGCGCACTGCATAGTTGAGTCCTCGGAATATGTTGGCTTCCAGTCTCGCCTGGGCATGGTTGCACAGATGAACGCCCCCTTTGCCATCACGCAGCAGGCAGTGGCGCAGTAAGCAGCCTTGCACTGAATTTGCCAGCTCCTGTGCCTCAGCATCCCTCTGCAGCTCTGCACTTAGGCTCAGCAGCACAGGAAGCATGGAGAAATCAGGCTTCCGCGGCTCCGAGAGGTGCGCGAGACCATGCTGCTCGTAAGAGAGCGCGTAACCCGAGTTATTTCCATTCTCTATTTTTTCATCGTCACCAGAATCGCTGGATGTGTCCATGCTGTCATCCTCGATCATAGTACCCTCCTGGCCTGAAAGCAGACCTCCATTAAGGGGTTTCGATTTGGTCCAGCCAGTTTCCCAGTCCATGTCCTGTTTAGTCCAGTCCTCTAGGGCAGAATCTCTGGGACTGACTCCACCCAGGTTGTCTTTAGCGTCCTGACTGCTCGTAGACATGGTCGAGACGGTTAACATTTTGGCCAAAGCAGCCAGGTGTTTACAAGCCCAGTTGCGCTCAGAAACCGGTGGGCCTTCCACAGTGACAGAGGCAGAGTCACCACCGGAAAACTCACAGCTGTCCATTAGGCTGATGGCCACACCCAGAAAGTGGGCGGAGCTGCCCTGGGCGAAAGAACAGAAGCGAGCCTGGCAGGTGCCCGGTCCTCTGACATGCAACTGACAGCCCTCGAAGTTGCAGTTGTCCAACTGGACATGACCTGAAGATGTCTAGCGAATGCAAAACAGAAAAATGTTAGGTATTTCATAATCAAGATTTCATCGCTTTGGAATTTTGGCACCTTTTTCCTGTCAAGTCCCAAAATTTCATATTGGAGTATCGTACTGGAAACTCATTTCATACAAAAGACAAATCAACAACCCAACTCTGTGCATGCTATATATATAAAAAACTGTGAAGTGTGTGTGTGTGTGTGTGTATTTGCTTACCTTATACACCACTGGTGAAAACCAGGCTGGCATCAAAACCAAATTACACAGCCTGGCAGTGGGGCACTGCTGATCGAAGCTCACCAGCAAAGCCACGTCACCAAGCTTCCCCATCCCTACGATCTCAACAGGCACTTTCAGAGTCACCTCTGCCTGCTCTTCATAGATGCCCGGGTGGAGCAGCAGCCTATCGTATGGCCCAGCGGTCGCCAGTGCCCCTCTCAGTGTCTCGTAGCCATGCCCGGGCACGGAGCCCACATGCCACACTTTCCTGTCCTTCCTGCGCCGGAACAGGTGCAGGCAGGTAGACGAGTGGAGCTCAGCTCCATTCTGCGTCCATGTGCGGCTGGCCAGGGCTTGTTGGCGCAGCGCCTCACGCCAGGATGGTGGTGCCAGGTGAGGTCGACGTGGCCAATTTGGATGCCGCCACTCTGGGAGGCCCAGACAAAGCTGGCGCCAGCGCGTGCTATCCAGGCTCAGTACGAGTTCCCGCCATGCGTGGCAGACCAGGCAACAGCGACCCAAGTCAGCCAAGGGTAGATAAGCCAGGATAAGACGCCACAGCTCTGCGGGCAGGCTGGATGCCTCCATCGCTGACGCAGTGGGTTAGGGCATATGCGGGGAAATCACCTGGAAGGGAAGAAAGGGAAGATACATACATACACATGTATATGTGAGAGCAATAGACCTAGTAAACATACACAATACAATGCATACAGTACTACACTACCATAGCTACACTGAAAAGTGCAGTAGTGCAGATTAGTAGTTGTTTATAAGACGGGGTTTATAAGCTTCCGTGCTGTTAGACCAAAGCTTATTTAAGAACAGATCTATGGATCTAGGTTATATTTTTGTGCACTGATCTCCAGAGTCATGCATCTTCTACTACAGAGTTGTGCACACCATCTACAAAATGCAGTCTGATACTGTACTGAAAATAACCTCTAGCTAGAAATGCACATCATCCCGTGATCAGAAAGCTGTCATCTTTCATCTGAACACTGCATTCATGTAAAAAAAAAAAAAAAAAAATGGCCCAGAAAAAGCAGCAGGAAGCTTCTAGTGCAACTTTTGAGCTTCACGCTACGGCAGAGGAAGAGGCATCAACACAGTATGACGTCAAAATCTTTCCACACGCAGGGAATAGATAGTAACAGCATTTAAACCTACCTTCTGCTTCATCGCTGCCGACTGCGGCTTCATTTTTCAAGCCAAAGCTTGAATCGCTCGCATCACATAAACATCACAAGCGCCTTGTTTTTTCCTCGCGCTCGCTCCCGTTTTCTAAAGGCGTGGAAACAGAAAAGAAGGGGGCGTGGTTTAACAGTGTTCTCACAAAGGGGCGGGGTCAGTGGGTTACGTTCTAACAGCGCAGCGTGTATTTCTGTTATTTTCTACCTAATTCGAAAACAAATAATACAATACAATAGATATTTGTATTATACAATGTGTATAATTGTTTTTTTTGGGTTTGATTTTTTTTTCTATACTAACCCTGTAGTCTTTTTCACTGAAAAAAAAAAAAATTACAAATAGCAAATCAAAATTACTAATATTTTAATATATTAAATTTTCCAAACATGATGATTTGGGGATATTGGCAATAAAAAATAAATAGCAGGCTGGATCTGTATATGCTTCATATAACTGAGATCTCGGACTGTCTTGCTAAATGAAATGGTTAAAAAACACACAAGCGTAAAAAAAAAAATACACTTTATAATATAAAGAAATGACATTTGTAAAAAAAATTTTTTTTTTTTTTTTTTTTTTTTACCATTTATAGACCATGACCACATATATGAAAAGGTATTACATACATACAGAGAGAGAGAGAGAGAGAGGTAATAGAGTGGATGAGAGACAGATAGAGAAACAGAGAGAGAGAGAGAGAGAATAACAGAGACGGACACAGAAAGACAGATAGAGTGAAACAGACAGATGGACGGGGGGAGGCAGACAGAGAGATAGGTACAAAGTGAGATAGAGAGGGAGACAAAGACAAAGAAAGACAGAGTGATAGACAGATCACAGAGACAGACAGACAGACAGATAGATAGATAGATAGATAGATAGATAGATAGATAGAGTTGGGTCCATAAGTATTTGGACAATGACTCCATTCCATCCATTTTCCATACCGCTTATCCTACACAGGGTCGCAGGGAGCCTGGAGCCTATCCCAGGGGACTTGGGGCACAAGCCAGGGGACACCCCAACTCATTGGAGGGCACAATCACACACATTCACACACTAAGGACAATTTTGGAAATACTAATCAGCCTACAATGCACGTCTTTAGACTGAGGGAGGAAACCAGAACACCCAGAGGAAACCGAGAACACGCAAACTCCGCGCACACACAGCGGAGGCTGGATTCGAACCCCAACCCCGGAGGTGCGAGGAAAACTTGCTCGCTGACAGTGACCAATTATTGTAATTTTGCCTCGTACACCACATATAGGGATTTGAAACAAAGCAATCAAGATGTAATTGAAGTATAGACTTTCAGCTTTAATTCAAGGGGTTTAACAAAAATATTGCATTAACTGTTTAGGTCCCTCCATTCTCACAGGCTCAAAAGTAATTGAACAATTGATTGATAAGCGGTTTCATGGCCAAATGTGGCCTGTTTCCTTGTTATTTCATGACAAATCAAGGAGATAAAAGTTCTAGAGTTGATTCCAAGTGTTCACTTTGTATTTGGTAGCTGTTCATGGGAACTCGCAATATGTGGTCCAAACAGGTGTTGATGCAAGTGAAGGAGGCCATCATAAGGCTGAAAAAACAAAACAGACCTATCCGAGAGATAGCAGAAACTTTATGAGTGGCCAATTAACAATCTGGTACATTCTTAAAAAGAAGGAATGCACTGGCGAGCTCAGCAGCACCAAAAGGCCTGGAAGACCACGGAAGACAACTAAAGTGGATGATCGCAGAATTCTTTCCTTAGTGAAGGAAAACCCCTTCACAACATCTAGCTAGGTCAAGACCACTCTGGAGGAGGTAGGCGTATCATTGTCAAAGTCTACAATCAAATGACACCTTCATGAATATAAATACAGACAGTTTACCTCAAGATGCAAACTCACTCAAGAACAGAAAGGCCAGATTAGACTTTGCTAGAAAACATATATATATAAAAAAAAGCTTGCCCAGTTCTGGAACAAGATTGTTTGGGCAGATGAAACCAAGATTAACTTGTACCAGAATGATGGGAAGAGAAGAGTATGGAGAAGGAAAGGAAGGGCTCATGATCCAATGCATACCACATCACCTGTGTTTATTGATGATGTGACTGCTGATAGAAGTAGCAGGATGAATTCTGAAGTGTATAGAGCTATACTTTCTGCTCAGATTCAGGTTTTTAATGCTGCAAAACCGATAGGATGGCGCTTCACAGTACAGATGGATAATGAAAAAAATAAAACTTACAGTTAAAGCAGCCCAAGAGCTTCCTAAGGCAAAGAAATGGAATGTTCTTAAATGGCCAAGTCAGTCACCTGACCTCAACCCAATTGAGCATACTTGTTGGGGGAAAATACAGTGAGAGAGAGAGACAGATAGATAGATAGATAGAGAGAGAGAGAGAGAGAGAGAGAGAGAGAGAGTGAAAGAGAAACAGATAGAGAAACATGCACACAGAGTGAAAGAGTGAGAGAGAGAGTGAAAGAGAGAGAGAGACAGGGAGAGATAGAGTGCAAGAGAGGCAGATAGAAAAACACAAAGAGAGAGAGAGATGGGGGAGAGATAGAGTGAAAGAGAGAGAGAGAGAGAGAGAGTGAGACGGGGGAGAGATAGAGTGTGTGTGAGAGAGATAGAGAGAGAGACGGGGGAGTGGTGCTCCAGCAGCAGTGAGTGACGTCATTTCAACATGGCTGCACAGGACGAGCTAAGTAAGTTTGCCTGCCTTTTCGTCTTTATTTCCTCATAATTTCGGCTATATTTAATATTTTTTTCTCTCACTGCCTTTCATATCAAGAGCAAAGGACTTTATATTTATAATGAATTTAAATATTGGCATACGGCTGCGCTGTAGAACGGGGAGCTAGCCGACAGCTCAGTGCTTGCTAAAGGCCCAGTGCACAGTCATGGTGCAAAATGAAAGTGGCTTTTTATCTGGTTTGGTGCGTTAGGATTTCCTTCTGTGCACGAAATGCTTTATTAATGTCTTACATTTGCTTATTGCTTAGTGTCATTTAAAAGAGACGTGTGAAATAAGTTAACTGTGTGAACATTGAATGAACCTTAGTCTCTGTGCGTTGGTTTAAGTTTGCTAGCTAGCCAGCCAACATGCTAAACAAATAGCACAATAGCTAGTTATGTCAGTTTTAATTTGCTTGTTTACTTGTTTGTTCAACTGTAGATTAGTGTTGGGTGATTTATATTGTGAGGTGAGGTATTGTTTAAGCTCTGGCTACAGTTAGATGAGCCTAATTTCTCAGTTTATTTGTATATTAATGCAGTATTATATTATGCAATTTGTCATATACATATACTTATGCTCTTTATCAACAAATGCACTTTATAACTGTTGCACTTCTTTCATAATCAAATCAGTTCAGTTCAATGTAGCTTTATTGGCGGTATTGTACATAGTACAAAATCCTCTTTCTGTCATCCTCCTTTCCTCTTCCTCCTTCTCATTTCTCCGCTTCATTTCCTCTCTCGCTCTCGCTCTCTCTCGTCCCGTCCCTGGCTTTAGATCAGCTGGAGCGTGTGTTCCTGCGGCTGGGCCATGCTGACACCGACGAACAGTTGCAAGATGTCATCTCAAAGTTTCTGCCACCTGTTCTCCTCAAGCTGTCCAGTGCTCAGGAGGGTGTTCGCAAAAAAGTGAGTCCACACCGAGGACATTTTTACGCAACACACCTGAGCCCGCTTGTACCGAACGTCCCAGAGGTGCAAACGTCTACGGTTAAGCTGTAACACTGATAAATTTTGAGCTCTAGCTGCAGAAATATGGGAGACACCTGGGGGGAAAAAAATTTCACCCAGTGGAAAAGCAGTTCACCGAAGGGGAAAGGACGTGGAAGAAGCGGGTAGTTTTTACGGTCTAGGTGAACATTGACTTGGTCTTGTGAGTCAGTAGAAAGCAGCTGGGTGGGGCCATCTTGTTGATCGATATGTGCTTTTGTGGTTAATTATCATTTCTTTCCCTCTGTGTCAGCTAGGATTTTCTTGTTTACAATAACGGCAACACACGTTTGGTTGTGTTTCTTGCACCAGTTATGTCCCATTTGTCCATGTGTGTGTGTATGTATATATATATATGTGTATATATATATATATATATATATATATATATATAGTCTCCAGGGTCAGTGCTTTGTAACAGACAGAGGTAATGTTATTTTTATATATATATTTATAGCTGCTATAGTGTAAGTGATGACAGTAACTAACATGCTTCATGGAGGTTCCACAGCATTAAAGAAATATAATGGTTAGTAAATGGTTCTGCTGTGGTATAAGAGGAATAAAACACTTCAGGACGTGCTTACAGGATAGTAATGGCTCTCGGATTCTCACTAGGCTGCATGTTATCATGTTTTAATCCTTACTTATTACGTGTTGTGTGTTTGATCTGTGGTTAGATTAGGCTTGTATAGCCATATTAGTTGTTATAGTAATGTCTCATGCATGTACTGTGCAGTTGAGCAGGCTGCTATATTGTGATTTGCCTCTGCTGAGGTCAAATACATTACGGCTGGACGTAACTTGTGACCAGTGTCATTGTGATTATGCTCTGTCCAGGTTATGGAACTACTGGTTCACGTGAATAAACGGATTAAGAGTCGTCCTAAGATTCAGCTGCCCGTGGAGACGCTACTCGTGCAGTACCAGGACCCAGCAGCAATGTCTTTTGTCACCGTATGTAAACGCACCTCACATACACACAAATTCCACTTTGTTACTCGGCAAGACGTGACGTTTGCGTTATTAAGACGGATCTTTTAAACCTAAACCGCTTCCAGATCGGAGTACGCACGTAAACACGTGATGTCGTACGAGTCCCATTTCATTTCGCTGCGCAAGTCCTGCGTTCATTAAGAAGTCTGTGTGTTTGCAGAATTTTACGATAATCTACATAAAGATGGGGTACCCCCGACTGGACGTGAACAAACAGTGTGAGCTCGCACCCACTCTGCTCACAGCCATGGAGGGCAAACCAGAGCCTCAGCAGGACAGGTGAGTCCCATCTCACGTCATCGAGGAAAGCCAAATGAATTAGTTGAATTAGCATGATCCCAGTTTTTTTTTCAAAATTCCAATAAAATTCCACCACCAGAATTCCTGACCAGTTATGAGAAATATCAGACAGACACTGTATCAGCAGTAGAGAGGGAGACATCAAGTTCACTGATTAAAATATAAATGGGATAGTGGGAATGCTCAAAATGGCGGCTGTGTTACATAAGTCCAGTCTCCAGCATAAGCTACCCAAAAAAAAAAAACAAGGAATAAGGCTTTTAATAATCTTCAGCTTAAACCCACATCTCCTGGCCATGCAGCTGTTATGTTTGTCATGAAGTACTCAAGTACCTACGACTATCTCTAGTGGTCACATGTGAGATCTTGGTCATGGCAGTTGAAAAAAATTTCATTGGATTGAATAAAAAAATACGTAAAATCTGTTGTGATACCAAACCTGGACATCCCAAGCTGCTGCGTTGCAAGTTTGCAGATTTCACACGGACACATTTTGGTGCATAAAAAGTCCCTTCAGAGGTACTGAACCTCCTTAGTCTTTGTAGTAAATTGCTAATATGATTGATTTTTTTTTTTTTTTCCCAGCCTGATGCATTTGCTGATTCCCACACTGTACCACATGAAGTATCCGACAGAGCCTTCGAAAGCATCGCCCTTTGTCCTCACAGAGAAGCCCAAGACTGTTCATCAGCTTCTGGAGTTCATGCTTGACGTCCTCTTGATGCCTTATGGGTAATTTGTTAATTTAAAAAAAAAAAAAAGCTATTGATAACAGTCAAAAATTATGAATGGATCATTTCTTGGATGCGGAGCCGTTTGGATCTCCAGACATTTTAAAGGAACTTAATTTGAATGTATGTCATGGTGGCACTAAGGAGGCAAGATTAGGTATGGTATCAGCACATTTAGTCTTTGCAGTATGTGACATATATATATATTTTTTTTAAAACTATTCACATATTAAAAAATGTTGCAATTTATTTGCCTGGCTACATAGGATGCATGAGTGGAACATTCAGACTGTTGTTCTGAAACATGAAATAAATGATTTAAAAGCAGGCTAAAACTATGCTTTACTGTTAATATAAGATGGTTTTCTTCAGGGGCAAAAAAAAAAGGACATACATGAGTCGACCCAAAGCAGTGTAACTATATAGGAATGACTTGTTTTGAGCCAGTGTAGGTTTTATTCCCCTGTAACTGCAATGCCAAGGTGAAAAGCCATTAGTCAGTAACACATGAACCATCTTTGTAACAGATAGTAAGAAGCTTAGAGTCCAGGAGTAATGAATTATCTTGATAATAGAAATAAGCTAGTTCCTTAGCTGAAGTCTTTGTCAGCTAAAATGTCACCCGTGCAGATTTGGCATTTCTTTTGCCGCTTATTAAGCTTTTAACTGCTGCTTCTTTGGACAGGTTTGTGTTGAATGAGCAGGCAAGCCGTCCCTCTCCGTCCTCCCCACAGGGGGGCTCTGGAGCAGGAGGAGCAGGAGGAGCAGGAGCAGGACAGGGCCTTCCTCAGCCTCCTCCAGGGATGAGCCTGTATGCTGTCAAAAGGGTTATCGGAGAAGCGCAGTGGAGTCCTGAACAGCTGGAGCAGGTACATTTTACAGTGTGTAAATGTAAATGCAAATATTTTATCAAAGCAAACCTATTTGCATTTATTCAACAGGTAACAATGATCAAGGACACTTACGCGTTGCTGGGGGACAGTGTACATAGCTGCTGCATCAATGACCAGATGTTACTTTTGCACCTATGTAGTAGCTAACCAACTGCTCAAAGCCAGTGTTCGTGTTCAAACTGGTGTATGGATTACGGAAAGGCACACACGCCCATCAGAACTAATTTCTAGCGTAACTGTTCTTTCTGTAGTGCAAGCTGGGGATCGTAAAGTTCATCGAGGCGCAGCAGGTCCCCGAAGTGGAAACAGTCGTCCACTTGGTCGTTGCCTCTAGCGACACCAGGCATAGCGTAGCTACGGCAGCTGACCTGGAACTGAAAAGCAAGCAGAGGTACGGGGTGTTGTCATAGGATAGCAGGTACACATTTCGATCGTATCAGCAAAATATTAAACTGTCATGTTGCGTGTACTGTTTTGTGTTACAGCATCATTGATTGGAACAATCCACTTATCATTAACAAAATGTTCAAAGTTTACTTGGGCGATATTCCACTCAAAACGAAGGTATGGCTCTACTTTTTCTTTGGGAGATCCTGCAAATGTTTTTCAGATGCCAGTATTTCTATCAGAAGTCAGCTTGTACAGCGCCACACATTTTTTTCCAACAGTGCGCATGACCCGGAGAACCACATCCTCACAGTGAAGCATGGTGGTGGTAGCATCATTTAGAGCTTTACCCATGGCCTCTTGGTTGTTACTGAGACTAATGCCACTAATGGATTTAATGATTCATTGAATGAATGATGTTCAAAGTAATTGGATTTTTTTTTCTTTTTAATAACCAAACCTCGATTGATGCTTTTCCAGAATCTTGTCCTGGAACAGGTCTCATTATATTGAGATCATGTGACTCTTTAATTGCACACAGTTCGACCCCATGACTTCTCATGACAACTGGTTGCACCAGAAGTACATTAGTTGTTTTTTTTGTTTTTTTTTTATTATATAATTTTGCAAGCTATGTTGATTTTTCTCTTGATTAAATATTATGGGCTGTTTTGTGTAGATGCATGACATATAATGTTGTAACACTACAGCAGGTAGAAAAGTTCCGTGGTGCTGACTCTTTTTTTTTTTTTTTTTTTTTTTTTTTGCAAGTTTGCTATATCTGAGATGATATTTCTCAATCAGATTTATTTATGTATTTATTTATTTTGTTTCCTCTTCCAGGGTGCCACAGTGAAGCGGGAACTGAAGCATGAACCAGTCAGCACCAGGGTCAAAATGAAGATTCTGCCTCATCTGCTTCGCTCCAGACTCGCTGCCGAGTGCTTTCCTGCAAACATCCAGGTCAGTGAGAGAGAAAGTGATGGATGGATAGTTTTAAAAAAAAATAAACAATGGAGAGGTAATGACCAGGCTTCATAATGAACGATGAGAAATAGAAAGGAAGATAGGGCTTTGAGAAGGTTCGTTAAGCTTAATGCTTTGTGCTTTGTGTATTGTAGGTCGTCTATGACGGGCTGTTTGGAGCCAACACCAACAATAAACTCCTGTCTCTCACTCTGCAGTTTGTGCACCATATCTGTGTTGTGTAAGTGTTCTCGGTTTAGAGAATGTACGATGTTAACTGCTAGAGGAAAAGTATCGTAGCAGTGAAATTATGCTCTGAGCACAGACCTGGATTTTTCTACAATGCTAAAAAATGCATCATTTTAAATATACAGTATGATTTTTAGTTAATTATTTTGATGCAGCAGCCACCAAAGCGTTCTACAGAGTCAGCATTTTGAAACTGAACGGCTTTCTCTCTGCAGGTGCCCTGATACCAATAAGCCATTGGGACTGATGCTGCTCAACGGCCTTACCAAGCTTATCAATGAGTACAAGGAGGTCGGAACAGCTATTTCTATGAACTATTCTCACCACTTGGATTTTAACTGACCTCAGTGACCTCTCAACTTAAGCATCACCATAGAACGAATGAACATAATATTAATATTAATGTTTAATTTTGTTTTTCAGGATCCCAAATTGCTGTGTATGGCCTACTCAGCTGTCGGGAAGCTTTCAAAGTAATTCACTATTCTCATTTTTATTTATTCGTAATTTTTTTTTTTTTCCTTCAATTTCAAAAGCGCGCTAACGATATACACTTGTTTCTAGCCGAATGCCGCAGCTCTTCACTAAAGACATAGCCCTGGTCCAGCAGTTCTTTGAGTCCATGTGCAAGGTGAGTCCGACTGAGTTTTGCATTCGAATTGATTGTTCATTTGAACAGATCACCGAGATCACGGGCAGCACTGCAGAATAGCCGCAACGGACACCGACACCGACACTGACGCTGTGCAGCTGTTAAACTAAATTCCGTCTCTGCGTTTGTGTTAACAGGAAGAAGCTGATGTGCGCCTGGCTATACAAGAGGCTTTGTCTATGATGGTGGGTGCATATGTCAACCTGCAGGGGGCTCTGCTGAACCTAATGGAAGCACTGGTGGCTGCGTACATAGGAAAGGTTTGTGACATGACTTTATGACCCATGATGGCAATAGATGATCGGTTATTTATCTATATGCGCACGTGAATGACTAGAAAATTACATTATTTCAAAACACGCTATAAATAGGGCACAGAATGTAGCTTTATATTTAAAAAAAAAAAAAAAAGAGAGAGAGAGAGAGATTTGATGTTATCCTACATTTATACCTCAGCCGGAAGTGCAGGTGCGTCAAGTGGCAATGAAGTTTGCTAGCGTGGTGTTTGCTCCGGACCATGTTCCCTCCAGATACCTGCTTCTGCTAGCTGCAGGAGATCCGTAAGTCCATATAAAGTCTTATTATGACTTGTGTATTTGCTTTTCTACTCCTTCAGAGCTTTTATGTTTTTAACATGACTGTTTTTTTTGTTTTGTGCGCATAGTCGCGAGGAGGTGTCTGGAGAGGCCCGGCGCACTCTCAGGTCTCTCGCGTCGAAGAGTGCAGAGAAAGAAAAATTCAAGCCCATGCCTTCCTTTGCCGAGATGGTCAGCTACATCCAGGGGAAGGTCGGGCCATCTGTACTTAAAATTCAGAATGATCAGAATAATAGCTTACATGGGAGTAATGGTGGTTTGGCAGTTTTGTCAAGTTTTTGCCTCACTACTTAATAAACTCGTTTTTGTTGTTTAGTGTATTAATATTCCTGTTTACGTCGATGTGTTTTAGGCCGCTGAGAGGATGAAGACTCCAGCCAAATACATTGTTGGAACTTCAACACTTCCTTTTAACCCTGCCACATTTGAAGAGGTGAACAAATCGATATCGCTCCATCTCTCTCCGAATGCACTGATGATATGAGCCTGACTTTGCAGCAGTTTTAATATGAATGAGTGTATGAATAAGTAATGTGCAAAAGATCCCCATTTATGTGTTGTTTTTTTTTTTTTTTTTTTTTTTTTTTTTTTAGATTGTTTTGTATCTCAGGATGTGTTTGGCTCATAGCGCTGGAGCCACACCTGCTTCGCAGAGTTTGATTGACATGCAGGATGACGCTCCTATCGTCGGCCGGTACGTTCGGTCTTCGCTCGCAAATGAAGCTCCACCCTCTTCCTCTACACCTAAAGGAGGAGAGGCCAATCCAGTTCAGGCCTACATGGATCTGCTGCAGCAGCTGCTGTCGGCCGTAGGAGGTAAATAATATATAAAGGAATAAAGATTTCGGGCCACAGCACTGCACAGTTCAGAGCACAGTAGGTTTATAACCCAAGCTACTTATGAAAAAACAACATTTACTTCTCCGTTTGAAGAATTCTAAGTTGAAGGGAAATGAGTTCTCACTCTGATTCTCAGCTCATCCACATCAGTCTCTGTCTCGACAGTCACAGCATTTAAACATCAGCCTCATCGTCGTCTCTTCGCTCGACTGATGGCCAAACTTCTTGTCCTTAATGCCTTTTATTAGCTCATTTAAAACTTTTTTTCTGCTGTCGCCTGAACAGAGTGTGTAAGCACTCTTGTGTTTTTTTGGATGATGATGATGATGATGATGATGAGACGGTGCATTAGCATCACTGACATTTTGAAAGCTGGTGTCTGATTACAAACCGAATCGATTATGCCTTCACGTCCAACAATTTGATCAAAGCGTGACATTCACTGTGAGAGGAAAATTAACTAGCCCGGTTTTTTTAGGCATCTTTAAGCAGACTGACCGTTTCTCAAACTGGGCCCTTACACAGCATGATCTTTGCAGGAAGGCGAGTTAGGAAATCCCGTGGTATTCCTGTGACCGCCACACACAGTCGAACACATTGATTTTGAATCTAGGTGATTATTTTATTATATAACTGGTTTGTGTGTACTTTCTTCGCAGGTATTCCAGTCATGTATTGCTTGTTAGAGGTGGTGTCTGTCTGTCCTCAGAAACTCGCTCCCAGATTTGCTAACAAAATCGATTGGATAAAAGTGAGTGGCTCATTCATCGGCTTCATGAAATGATTTTGCTCAATGACGTATCGATCCAGAATATTGACAATCGATATCATTGCGTCAGGGTCTGATGAACACCAATAAGGAAGACATGCGGGAGCTCGCTGCTCAGCTCTATGCTGTGGTTGTCTCCACCATGTCTGGCAATGAACTCAAAATCGCAGTACAAAACCTGATCAAGATCACTAAAGACACTCATGTATGTACTTTTTACTTTTTGTCTGTTCTGTATCTTTTTTTTCTTTTTTTTTTTTTTGATATAAAGCATGTTATCTTGTAACTCTCTCACCCACTTACTTCTGTTTAGCAGGCAAAAGATTTTCAAAAAAAGGGGCCCGCTATTACACAAGTCCTGCTCCGGTAGCGTCTATGTGCATTATTTTTCACAGGGAGGAAAGTGCCACTAGCAGGATCCGATTAAAGTGCACAGTGCTTGTACTCGCAGAGTGCATGTATATACAGAGTAAACACAACCTTGCTGCTAAAAGCCAAACCGCTGCCACAATTTCAACACGCTTCAGTTACGTCAAGATCTAAGCACTTCTGCCAGGTTGTGGAAATGAGTGCAGGCAAAAAAAAAAAAAAATACCAGGGGTTCTCTGTAAGATTGGTGCTGCCCTATTTAGATGGTGGAGGTATTAACATTGCTTTCGTAGCAGGCAGAGATGGAAAAAAAACCAAAACCCAAGTATATGGTGGTGAATAGGATGAAACATTAAAGGATTTGTAAAGGATCGTTTCATTGAAAGGTATTGACTGTAATTTTTTGTTGTTGTTCATAAATGTTAATAAAGACTGTTCTCTTTTAAACGCAGAGTCCCGAGTCCCAGCACGGTGCCATTTTGGCTTTAGGATACATGGTGGGCAGGTACATGAGCCGGAGACGTGGCTTGAATTTGCTTGAGAGGACAAGTGCCGCATCCAGAGACGATGAGGAGTTGATCACCATAGCCACCAAAACCATCGGTATGGCCACTGACGAGCGAGAAACAGGAGCACCGTGTCACACTGATATAGTTCGGCAGATTTGTTTCAAGCAGCTCATCATTCAGTGACAGTAAAGTCACGTTCTGTCATATAAACAAACACTTTTGCAACTCGGTTTGAAACTACACCTGTAATGGCATGGTTCAGAAAATCATAGTGCATTAAGGGCATTGTTTGGAGCCTATTTATTATTTTATGAGTGCACTTCATATCTGCATTATGCTTTTGGACTATTACCAAATGGGTGATTAGCAGCTAGCAATTTTGGATATTCAACCCTTGGGAGAAATCACTTTTAATAAATATATACATGCAGTACATTCATATATACATAAGTGGTAAACAAAAATCCCGAAATGCATCACCCAGTGTAGAGACCCACTAAAAAAGAAACGTGTGAAGACGAGAGAGACGCGAGACTCTTATTAGCAGAGATGAGCTCTTCTTAAATCTCCATCTTAACATTATCTATTTTCACACACATACATATATATTAAATGTTATCACCTATGCCTAATAGTTGAATAGTTTCTGCAGTTATTTTTTTTTTTCCTATCATCCTATTTTACTTTCAGAGCCTAGATGATTAGTGTTAATCGATAGAATAGATAATAATGTGTTTAAAAATTTAATAGCCTTTGATTATGGCTCTTTAAAGGCTCACAGAAATGCTGACGTGGCGCAGGCAGGATTTGAGTTCGGACACCTGTGACGTGCAGGGTGCATTTCAGACACCGAGTAAATCTGCTGATTTCCTCGGCAGGATCGTTTTTGGACAGTGCCACTCCCTTGCTGACGATCGCTGCAGTAACAGCCCTGGGGGAGATCGGTCGTAACGGAGAGCTGCTGATACCGAGCGAGGGAGACGGATTCAGCAAACTCAGCCTGGTGGAGAACCTGCTGGCCAGGATAACTTCAGGCAAAGAGAGTGGCAAGGTAACATGGAGCGACTTCACACTTCCATGTACACACTTCCTCCATTTTCACGAAGGTAATTTGCTGGCATGACACTGGCATATTGCTGAATTAGTCCGGCTTTTTTTAGATTACTTATTATTTAGCCCTTGCATTACGATTGCAAAGACATCACACACACACACACACACACGCGCGCACACTGATTGTCTCTCGAGCTGATTCATCATAATATGAGACCATGAGTTGTTCATTTGATGGTCTCATATTAATGTTCATGTTAAGTGTCTTATAATTAGAAGATCTTTTATAACCACAGTCATTTTTCGGTTGAAATGATTATTAATAAATGATGCATTTTTTTATTTTTTTTTTTCTTCTCCGTGGTCAGATGAAAGAACGTGTAATCCAGACCCTAGGATTTCTCCCAGTGGGAGACGAAGAATTCCCACATCAGAAAAAACTCCTGCAAGGCCTCATGGATTCAGTAGAGGTAGCGTCATCATGCTTTAAAAGACTTCTAGCGTTGTGTTGGGTTGTGTTGCGTGATGAAATACCATAATTTTTCTTCTTTAATAATTTGTGTCTCGTTTTGTCATCTCTCTCACTCTTGTCTTTCTCAGGCCAAGCAGGTCGAGCTGCAGTTTACCGTCGGCGAGGCCATAACGAGCGCTTCTGTCGGTTCCTGCTCAGGCGCTGCCAGAGATGTCTGGACCTGCACGGAAGACCAGTACTGCCCTCCTGAGAGTGAGTGTGTGTGTCTGTGTGTGTGTGTATGCAGAAGCATGAGAAAACAGCGTCGTACGAGTGTGTAGTGTGTGTATATATATAGTGCGCAGCTTTGTATGAGTGTACACTAACATCTATATCCGAGGAGTGCATAGATTTCTAGCCACGCCTGCAGTGTATTAATAGATTAAAACACTCCTCTCTGTCTGTCTCAGATGTGAAGAATAACGATGTCTTGTCCTGGGCATTGAGCGCCATCTTGTCTAAGTACATAGTGAGTCAGAATCCCCACGTGCGTCAGGCTGCCTGCATATGGCTCCTCTCGCTCGTAAAGAAACTGAGCCAGCATAAAGAGATTCGGGTAAACACACATCCACAGACACTACACAGTCTAATATAAACATAATATGAATTTTATAGTATATTCTAATAATCTAATACTGTAACTGAAGCATGTTACTGTAGCTATAATGGCTATTTTTTTATTTATTTTATTTTTTTTTTTGATGTAGTCTCGTTTAAAGGAGATCCAGACAGCCTTCATTTCCATATTGTCTGACCCAGATGGTGAGTTAAAGAATTACACTCCCTGTAATGAGTCGTGCTCTATGATGTAACTTTTATAACTGAGATGAAACGTTTGAGTGTGTGTGTGTGTGTGTGTGTGTGTGTGTGTGTGTGTGTGTGTGTGTGTGTGTGTGTAGAGCTCAGTCAGGACGTGGCGTCTAAAGGCCTGGGCTTAGTGTATGAACTGGGAGGAGAGCAGGATCAACAGGAACTGGTGTCCACTCTAGTGGAGACTCTTATGACTGGAAAAAGGTATTTCCATTTTCCATTTATGAATGATTTCGAGCCCTTTTTAATGCGTTACACAGAACTTTAGATCAGGTACACTGAGTAAGCTTGCATTATTAATACAGTCGTAAAAAAGGTTATAAATGCCACACGTCAAAAATAATAACGTTTTATTGCTGTCTTCTTTAACATTTATTGAGGTCCTGTCAACAAAATGCAGCTCTAACAACTGTGTGTGTGTGTGTGTGTGTGTGTGTGTGTGTGTGTGTGTGTGTGTGTGTGTGTGTGTGTGTGTGTGTGTGTGTGTGGGTGGGTGTGTGGGTGGGTGTGTGGGTGTGTGTGTAGGGTCAAACACACTGTATCTGAAGACACCGAGGTCTTTCAGTCTGATGCTCTTGGTAAAGCACCTGATGGGTAGGTAATTTGTATCCGCCGGTTTTAGTACAGAATGTTGTTAATGTTTTCCCATGAACTCATCAACATTTTTGCATTTGACTAGTCTTCATGCAGTCTTTATGATGTTCAGATAGCTAGTTAAACGCTTTCTTGATTGGCAGGCATGGCCTCTCAACCTACAAGGAGCTTTGCTCTCTGGCAAGTGATCTCAACCAGCCAGATCTTGTTTACAAATTCATGAACCTGGCCAATCACCATGCCATGTGGAACTCAAGAAAGGTGAGCTTCACAAATCTGATACTAGTTTTTCAAGTATTTACTTTCTTAAGACCGTTAATTTGACCACAATCTATCCTTGCACTTTGTATCTGGATTTTAAGGCTGTTGTACTGCTTCATATAAAGCTCTGAAAGCTCGGGTGTGACGCGGTTTTCTAATTTTTCCTCATCATGCTTGTTTTTTGTTGCAGGGGGCAGCATTTGGGTTTAACATCATTGCAGCTAAAGCTGGAGAGCAGCTTGCTCCGTTTATGTCCAAGTTAGTGCCCCGTCTCTACAGGTACCAGTTTGATCCCAACCTGAGCATCCGGCAGGCCATGACCAGCATCTGGGACGCCCTCGTCACGGACAAAACTATTGTACTAAACTATTTTATCATACACATGAACCAGTCATTTTGCATTCTGTATTGACTCCAATACATAAATATTGATATTTTACCACAAGCCCATGATATCTAATACCACCTTTGCATCATATGTACATGGCCTGCTAGTTATTTATACGTTTACAATATTTAATTATGAGTGTATTAAAGTTAGATTCGTGTTTCTTTTTGTTTTTTTGTTTTTTTAAATTAAGGTTGATAAATACTTCAAAGAGATACTGCAGGATGTCATTTCCAACCTGACCAGCAATATGTGGAGAGTTCGGGAGTCAAGGTAACATACAACAAGCAATAGCAAAACCCTGGCAGAAAGTATCATCATAAATAAGGTTTTAAGGTGATAATTCTTTTGCTCGTAGCTGCTTGGCTTTAAATGATCTGATTCGTGGAAGGCCTGCAGATGACTTCATAGAGCACCTGACAGAGATCTGGGAAACACTTTTCCGGGTTTTGGATGATATCAAGGTATCAAGACAGACACACAGTTGTGGTATCGCATAATTATGGATGTTTTGTTTCATTACATCAGTAAACGTCCACTTCTTGAGTCCAGTATTTATTTATTTATTTTTTTTTTTTTGTGCTTCAGGAATCAGTCCGAAAAGCAGCAGACTTAACTCTGAAGACGCTCAGTAAGGTAAATATGTGCAAGTCGTGATTGGATTTGCATGATTTGCATGTACTAGTGCTCAGATACTACTATTAATATTACAATTTTTGGAAGCCATACACAAAATTGTGTGTGTGTGTGTGTGTTTTTTTTTTTTTTTTTTTTTGCAGATATGTGTGCGAACATGCGAATCTACAGGCGCGTCGGCTAAAAGAACAGTCGGTGTGCTCCTGCCAATTCTGCTAGACAAAGGCATCGTCAGCAATGTGGCTGAGGTGCGCACTCTCAGGTACGAAAGGGTTTCTATTAACTTAAAATACAAGTGGTGCGTCTGTTTTTGATAGTCATGCCCAAGTGTGTGTGTGTGTGTGTGTGTGTGTGTGTGTGTGTTAGTATCCAGACTCTTGTGAAGATCAGTAAAGCAGCAGGCAGCTGCCTGAAACCGCACGCCCCTCGCCTCATTCCGGCTTTGCTAGAGGCACTGAGTGTACTCGAACCACAAGTGCTCAACTACCTCAGTCTGAGAGCCACAGAGCAGGAGAAGGTGAGTAGCAGTTACTGTACCTCACAATACTGAATATATACTTAAAATAATGTCCTGGGCGTCTTGTATGGAATGTACTAAGGCAAGGTTCAGACAGGTAACTCATAGTTATGTGAGTTTGTTTATTTATTTATTTATTTTTTTGGGACATATTTGAATTGGAAGATCAGAAAGATTTCATGTAGTCTGAACAGCGAGAAAAAAAAAGACAAAATCCAGCCTCTTTCTAATTGGATTAATTTCTCATTTAAAAATCAGTGTAGGGTTAAAATGAATGAGTCTTTAAAATCTATAATATCCAATCAAATAACAAATGTATGTTTTAGAGCTGCATCGATACCAATACTGGTATCGAGTATCAGTCCAATAGCATACGCATACCCATAAAACATGTTCTGATACCAACAGCTGATACCAGGTGATATTGTTGTGACGGCGATCAGGACCCATTTCATGGAGGAACTACAGCATCTTCTATCAATACGAGTAACCTGATAAAAAAAAAAATCTTAATCTCAGTGCAAGATGCCATTGCACACAGCAGCATCCCGTGCTGCACACACTACCTAGGCGAGAGAAAATGTCTACAGGCAACACTAGGCGAGTGAAAATAACAGCTCTTGGCCAGTATGTCGTTCTTGACGATCAGCCACTATCGGTTATTGACAGCGTAATGAAAACGAAACAGTACTTTACTTTCAGCTGTAACACAACCGCTTTTCTGAATGAAAGAATTGTTGGTATTGACGAGTACGAAAATCTCATACTCATACTGAATCTTTTTTTTTTTTAAAAATGATATTTATGCATCCCTTAGTATGTTTATATAGTCAGAGTAATCAGAGAAACGGAGACTTGTATGAAATCAGTGAAGTATTCCCAGTGTGAAACCTGAACCTGTTCTCCTCTCGTCCCAGAGTGCAATGGATACAGCCAGACTGAGTGCAGCAAAGTCCTCACCTATGATGGAGACCATTAACATGGTATGAATTCAGAAGGCGTGCGCCAGACTAGCGCTCTGTTGCTGTGCCAAAACTTGCATTATGGCTGCCGGTAAATGGATTTTGCCGGATACACTCTGGAAGCTAAAAGCACTTACGGGGCTTTTCTGATGAGGTCGGGATTACCTGGCCAAAGCTCTCCAAAATTTCACTTTTGTCTTTCTGATCGTGCGACCGTCATTCTAAAAATGTGTCACGTGTTGTATTATGTGTAATCTAAAATGTTTAATACCTTTTTGTCCGTATTTTTTTTTTACACACGTGCACACACACATATATATATATATATAATGTATTTTTTTCCCTAATATCTGTTTGATTATTGAATTATTTATAATGCAGCGCTGATGGCTTCTTGATTCTGATTGGTCAGAAAGGGTTGATTCATTTTCTATCACAGCACCTCTGCTAGTAGGCTGCATGATTTTATATTAATGTACTTGTTCTAATACGTTATCGTTTCTATAGCAACAGTACTGACACAGGGACTTGTATTAGCATATTCGGAAGGAGTCTTCGGTGTCAGTGCTTCATCAGCATGTGGCAAAGTGTTGTCTTCTTTACTTAATGACTAACGATGTTTGTTTGTGTATGTTAGTGTTTGCAGCACTTGGATGTGGCCGTGCTAGGTGCGCTGGTTCCTAAACTTTGCGATTTACTAAAGAGTGGAGTCGGTCTTGGAACCAAGGTAAATGTGTAAACATGTTGTAATGTATGTGTGTGTGTGTGTGTGTGTGTGTGTGTGTGTGTTATACACGGTTATATATTTATGTGTTTTACAGGGTGGCTGTGCCAGCGTGATTGTGTCATTGACAGTACAGTGTCCTCAAGACCTCACGCCTTACTCAGGTAGCTAATGGAATATCCACACAACACTGTATCTAAACAGTCACGTACACTTCTACCATACCTTCACTGTTTTCGCGTACGTGGCGTTTACATTCACAGGTAAACTAATGAGTGCACTTCTAAACGGGATCCACGACCGCAGCACCGTGGTTCAGAAATCTTTCGCCTTCGCCATCGGTCATTTGGTCAGGGTGAGTGCGTGCACTTTCTAATGTCCACCATCAGTAGTCAGAAAGAGGGAACACTGGAATGAAATGAAAGGTGGTTCTCCTTTCCTGCAGACAGCAAAGGACAGCAGTGTGGAGAAGCTTCTGCAGAAACTCAGCACCTGGTACCTGGAGAAAGAAGGCAAGGTTCAATTTTTTTTTTTTTTTTTTTTTAAAAGAGAAAGTACTCATGTATGTCAGGTCTTTTTTTTTTTTTTTTTTTTTTGTTCCCACATTTCCTTTTCCTTGTTCCCCTTGATATCTTTATTTTTCTCTTTCTCTGTTCCCCAGAGGCCGTATACAAATCATCATGCTGCTTGACGGTCCATGCCATCAGTCACTACAGTCCTGACGTGTTGAAGGCTCACGCCGGCGTGGCGCTGCCACTGGCATTCCTGGGCATGCACCAGCAGCCTGACGAACAAGGGGACAGCACAGACGCCAACCTGTGGGCCGAGGTCTGGCAGGAACACGTGCCCGGTAAAGAGGGACGGGGCGAACGAGAGGAACGAGACATTCACAGGATTTGTGAATTAATCTTGTCTTGACGACAGGCTTGAGTTTTGAACAGCAGGGCAAAATTCAGAAAAAGTCAAATAATCGCAGTCCATGCCAACCTGTGTTCTGATTTAAAAAAAAAAATAATAATAATTTTTAATGCCTTATTTTCAGGGGTCCAAGCACTGCTAGGATTCTTCTTCTTCTTCTTCTTCTTCCTCCGGAACCATAAATCCAATCGAGCTACAATTTGGTGTACTGCATTGTTGTACTAATCTGCACCCGGATTTTTAGAGGACTTGGTCACTTAAAAACATGGCCGCCATCAGCCAATCAGGTTTCGTCCGGCGTATCGCAGGGTTAGCATTGAGCTACAGTGCTGGACTTTGAACAGCATGTTCATCTGTGGTCTCTTTATTGGCAAGAACTGACCACTGGGGGCACGTTTTAACGACGGGTGCTTGGACCCCGCAGATCACCATGATCTTTTTAGCACATTGAGATTTTATTCAGAGTAGTTGTTTCTTATTATATTAGTAATGCATATGGCTTTTATTAGTTGTAATCAACTGGCTGTTTCCAGGTGCTTTTAAAAAAAAAAAAAACGGCCGTGTTAAAGTACAGTCGGTCTTTCGGAGCAGTGTAAAACCTAGGTTTAAGTAGAATGTGAGTGTTTTAACATGAGCTAACCCCTTCATCATTCTCTTCTCTTCCTCCACCTTTATCAATCTCTGTAGGCAGTTTTGGTGGAATCAGGCTGTATATGACTGAGCTCATAGCCATTACCCAGAGAGCTTTGCAGTCTCAGTCCTGGAAGATGAAGGCTCAAGGTGGAGCAGCCATGGCAACCATCGCCAAGCAACAGACAGGCTCGCTTGTGGCACCGCACTTGGGGATGGTGCTAAGTGCATTACTGCAGGCGCTGGCCGGACGCACGTGGGCCGGGAAGGTGAGCACACACACTTTAGAAATGAGCTGACTACAAGTATACAGAACATCAGGAATGCAAGCTGTATATACATATATTTTTTTTATTATTCCGATTAAAAATGTTGTTTACTTGTTTAATATGGCTGTTCATAGTTATTGGGACATGTATTTTATTACATGTTCTCTATTCGCAGTAGTTTTTCTGTATAGTAATGATACCGTTTTTTTTTTATCTGTCCTTTCAGGAGGAGCTGTTAAAGGCTGTTGGGTCCGTGGTGTCACAGTGCAGGTTAGTCAGCTAATGATTCCTTCTCCTTTCTTCTCATACATGTCACAAAGACATACATTTAGACCATCCTTATATGATCTCAAGACTCTTGATATACTGTGTGTGTGTGTGTGTGTGTGTGTGTGTGTGTGCGCGTGCGCGCAGTGTGGAGCTGCAGAAGCCTGCAGCAGGTCAGCCAACCGTGCGTCAAGTGTTGGACACAGTGCTTAAGGAATGCAAAAAGGAGAGTCTCGTTTACAAAATGGCCGCCTTGCGCAGCGCAGCAAACATTTTGGAGGCGGCTAAAGAGGATCGCTTTCAGGAAATGGCTGATATTCTGTCCCCGCTCATTAGAAAGGTAAAGTAAATGCAGGGATGATTTTTTTGGGAACACATGTAGGTTATATAAAGTCAGCACCAGAATTATTGGCACCACTGTAAAAGATGGGGGGCATTTAGTACTTTTGTGCAATCTCTCTCTGCCAGTCACGAGTCTTCTCCTGGAATGTTTGAGGAGATTGGAGAATACAGAGCGAGGAATCTGAGACAGTCGTCAATCGAAAATCTTTTTCAGATATGTGTGGACTCTCCCCTTCAGAGCTTTTTTTTTTTTTTTTTTTTTCCTTTTTGTGCCAATACTTCCAGGAGCGGACTGTATCTCTCTTTCATTGTCTCCGTGTCTTGTTTTGGCGGTGGCCAGCCCTTCTGTTAAATTTCAATAAATATTACAGTTTCTTTTCGGTGATCCTCAGAATCAACCTGCGAGCGCCGGTTCACCGAGGCACCACGACGAGGACGACGAGGACGTGAAAGAACGAGAGCTGCGGACCGAAGTTCTGCTGTGCGCATTCGAGGCACTGGGGAAAGCCTGGCCCAAGAACGTGGAGACCCAGAGTAAGAACGTTTTTAACGTCCTGGAAACAAAAACAATATGACCAAAGAAATACAGGAACATCCGTTTAAATAGATGTCAGATCTTTTTGCGCAGGAGTAAGTGTGTGATGGTGTGTGTTGCAGATCGGTACCAGGCAGAAGTGTGCGGGCTAATGTGCGACAGATTGAAACTGAGCACCTGGAGAGTGCAGCTGGGTGTCTTGCAGTGCATGAAGGCTTTTTATCAGGGGTGAGAAAATGGTTTTTCATCCAGCACATTCTACATCCATCCAACTTCACTGGTTCAACACAGCACTGTGATTAGTGATTATATAAACTGTTCTGTAAGATGAAAGTTTAGGTTTCAAGCGTTCGCGTAAAACAACGTGGACGGCACCGAATTTTGGACTTTCAAGGGATATATTTCAGAAACACAAGCATTCGAATACTCACTGAAGTATAAGAATTTCCAGAAAAGAGTATCTGTACTATAAGGAACGTGTACCAAGCTGTGCAGTGTTCTTATTAAAGCCTGGAAAAACTTTTATTGTCCCGTATCTTGCTGTATGAAGTCCATGTCGTGTTCTCTGGTTTGTGTTCAGATTGCTGCTGTTGGAAAAGGACCATCAGAACTCACAAGTACTGACTGAGCTTCTGACAGGAACCTGCACTTCACTTGCATCACCACTGGGTAATACAGCTCATAAATGATGAAATGATTATTAATGAGAGAGACAAGATATTTCAATTTTTTTTTTTTTCTTTTAATATCTCCAGAAAACAGAAGTTACTCATCCATAAGGACAGAGGCCTTGACAATTTTGGAGCTACTCTTGAAAAAGATTGATGGTAGACTTCCTGCTTTTTTTGTTTTTGGTCGCACACACACACACCAATGTCAATAATAAGAGAGCTATGAGTTTGAATGTGATTGAAAGTTTTAATGTGCCGATTCATTTTTCTGCATGCTGGAGAACTGCTTTTAACTCCGTATACTGATATCTCTTTAATGTATTTGTGCGTAGAGAGCGACCAATGGGATTGCCTGTGTGAAAAGAGCCGGCAACAGCTCCAGCGTTCTCTTGCCACGATGGAAACGGACAGCCGTCCTGAACTGAAAGACAAGGCGCAAACACTGAGGAGGAAAATACAGGGTCTGCCTTAAACAAACCTACTTACCTAGGAAGATTATTCTCACACACTCCTCTCAATTATAACACATTAAAATCACTTCTTTGGGCACAGTGGACAATATTCCACATAAGCATATGTTGAGACAAAAAAAAACAAACAAAAAAAAAAAAAAACAGTAAAACCGCATCCACTCCTGGTTTAGAGAGCCTGCACTTAAACACACCGCTTCTCCTAGATGAACTCACAGGACAAGCTTACCTGTGCCAATCATTTTCAATAACTTTTACTCCTCTGAATGCAGTTGTAACCAGGTCCTAGATGATCCAGATGTGTGTGTGTGTGTGTGTTTTAAGTTTTCTGTGTTCAAAGCAATTACATAAGTATAAAACGAACGCCTGAAACGTTGGGGCGTCAGACTAACGAAACCGCCACCGTAGTGTTGACCTGCACTGAACTCGTCCCTCAGTGGGTTGTGTGACTACTGCTTTCTTTCCACTTTCGTAAAGAAACCGTCTCCCCACAGCCTCCAGTAGTGTGATCTCCTCCAAGCAGAAGTGAGCGAAAGAGGGAAAGAAACTATGCCATAAAAGTTGAAATGTGAAATTAGAGTGTGTGTATATTTAAAGTAGATCTTGTAAAGTTTGCCTTCCGATGTTTGCATGTTAACACAGTGCCCTGTTTTTTGGGGGGTGTGGGGGAGGGGGGGGAGAAGCCAAACAAACCCACTTGCAGAAGAAAAAAACAACTGTCCTTTTTCCAGAGAGGCATGTTCAATTGGATCCAACATCATCCGTGGGAAATTTTGCCCCAAATAAAAAAAAAAAAAAAAAAAAAAAAAAAATAATATGGGTTTATTTAATTTGGTTGGGAGGGGGGGGGGGGGGGGGGGGGGGGGGGGGGGGGGGGTAAAAAGCATTGGCAA
>CM075030.1:11000856-11021604 GCA_037576675.1 Pangasius sanitwongsei | reverse complement strand
CCCCCCCCCCCCCCCCCCCCCCCCCCCCCCCCCCCCCCCCCCCCCCCCCCCCCCCCCCCCCCCCCCCCCCCCGGCGTAAAATCCTTTGCCACTATTTCCTCATTGTTAAGCTTAACAAGTACATCTACATAATTTGTGCACAAAGGGTTTTTCTGAACTTTACACGCCTGGGGCCAGTTCTTCATATGTTCATTATTGACTTGTGGGATTTATTTATTTATTTATTTATGTTTAATGTTTAAACACATGGTCCTGGAGGAGCTGTTGTCAGACTTGTTACTAAGAGAACAAATCCATAAGCCGACGCAAACTCAGGAGCGACATGTTCAGCGTCGACAAGTTTAGAGTGCACCATCCATATCGTTCTATTCAAAACGAAGATTGAACTATGACTAAATAAATAAGATAAACACTTTCAGTTGAATTTGCATAAATAGTTAAGAAATAGCTAAATTGTGCACGAGCATCGATTTCCGTTACGATGGGTCCAGCATTAAACCAAACTGCATGTCTTACTAACATGGTGTGCAAGAAAAATAGCATTTTTAGTGGCCTCTTCAGGCTTCCATGCCAGCCATGTGAGCCAAGTGTTGACTTAATAAATGGCACAAAAAGTTTGAAGAACCAAATTACTGGTTTGGAATGATCACAGTTAATAAAACACGATCATTTTATATTGGATTTGCTAAGTGACATATGAAGAACAGGGGCCCAAGTAAGTAATTAATTTGTTAAAATCGTGGTAAAACTGATGTTTTGTTTATAGCAGTGGCACCACTCACCACTTCAAGTGTTACTACACGAGTTCATCACGATCATCCCAACACTGAATGCTTATTTAACTTGTGCGCTACAGCGGTGGTTCTCAGTCTAACTAACTGAATGAAGGCTTAAGAGTTCAATCAATCAAATGCATCAAAATAAAACTACAGAGCTGCAAATTACTCTAGTGCAAATTACATAACTCCTAAAGAAAGCATTCTTATCAATTGCACATGTTTATTGAAAATAGTTAAACTAAACATATAAGGATATAAGGAATGAAACGCATCTTTTGGAAGTAGAGAGTATAGATGAAATAGAATGCAGGATAGAAAATATAAACATACTGTACAAAATGCAAAAAAAAAAAACACAAAACACACTTGTTCCCAGTATTAGCACAGTACTCTATAACAGGTACATGATGTTACCTACCATGCTTTTACTTTTACCTTCAAATGAATGAACCTTCAAATCAGATCCACCCAAATTTTAATAGGCTGAGAGCAAATATACTAATTGTATATATAAAAAAAAAAACAATTAAGAATAAAGAAGCAAAATTTATTAAGATTATCTGCATGTCCTGTGACTGTGTATTTAGCTGGCGAGTATCTCACGCTGACGTTTATCCTTGGTCTTGGCTTTGTCATGGGCGCGCTGGGCCAGAACTTTCCCCTCGTGTGTCTGAGCTGTGCGCGTCACTGTCGAAATACCGTCCACAAACTTGGTCTTGAAGAGAACGTTGGCGTTGGTGAACATGCCGTCTTTCAGCGACACCACCACAAACTACAAAACGGAAGAAAAACAAACAGATTAATAAAATTTATATAATACAGAATATTAGTAGTATAAATGCACTTTTTTGGTACAAGCTATTCATAATCCTGTGTGTGTGGGTTTTAATGTATAACCTGGGAGTGTGTGAAGTGTGTGCGCAGCATCTGCCCGATGTTCTGCGTGTGTGAGAGGTCGAGAGCAGCGTCCACTTCATCTAGGATGTAGATCGGAGCAGGTTTAAACAGCAGCATGGCCAGAATCAAAGAAAGTGCCACCAGCGACCTGAAACACACACACACACACATTAGTTTAACATGACGATAATACATACAGAATTAATCCACTGTCATTGGTTCTGGATGTAGTATTTGGGTCTGGATTGCCTGACCTTTGGCCTCCACTCAGTTCTGTCAGGTTATCCTTCCATGTGTTTCCAAGAGCGACCTTAAACTCTAGGCCGTCAAGGACACCACAGCCCTCGGGCGGAGCCAAACGAGCATCTGCCCCAGGCAACAGAGTGGAGAAGATGGATCCAAAATCCTTATTCACCTAAAAACCAAATCATGCATTGCACATTCAGTCATTTGCAGGTTCAAGCTCATGGCGGCAAACGTTCAATTCTTTAAATGCTGACCTTTTGCCATGCCACATTGAGCGCCTCATTCTTTTTCTGGTCCAGCTCTTTGATCGTCTCCAGGATCTTTGCTTTATCGTTCTCAACAATCCTCTTCTTCTTTTTCAGATCGTTGTACTAATAAAACAGACATTTCAATACCGACACCCAGCATTACCAAGAAATATTTTCGATCCAAATATTAAATTATGCATGAACTGTAAATCGGTCAGCCACCAGGAGGTGAAAGCTCGTACCCTTTCCTCAGCCTCACTGAGCATGTTCATGGCCCTGCGGTTGATGTTTCTCTCCAGTTTGTCTTTGGTCTCCTCGAGTCTCTTTAGTCTCTGGCCAGCTTCTTTAGGGTTGTTCTCCTTGAAGTCGTATGCGGAGTTGGGCTGGCCGAAGAGATGGCGCTCAGACGAGATCCAGTCGTTCTCAGCCAGCATGCGGGTCACCTACGTAATGCCAGATAAACATACGTCATTTATACTTCCTCACTAAGAGATCCATATCGTGATTACTCTTCTACATTATATATAGCAATGCAGACTGCAGCATTAGTGGTCCGCTCGTGTAAATTACTGGTACAAGTACAGTGCCAGAGCAGCTCCTAATATTAGTGCGCTCTCATCGTCTGCACACAGAATAGCTGCCGATTATTGCCCGTTGCTCGCATTTATTGAGTGGATAACACGTCCTGCTGCATCACTTATAATCTGCGTTAATGTAGTCAGGCAATGAATCAGGAGAGGGAGGGGGAGAGAGAGAGAGAGAGAGAGAGACGAGTGTGGAAGAGCGAGAGAGAGTTTTGAGTGTGTGGACGATGGAGAGAGGGAGAGAGGGCTGAAAGTGTGAGAGGGAGCAAGAGCCAAGTGTGGAAGAGGGGGAAGAGGGAGAGAGAGCTGAATGTGTGGAAGAGGGGGAAGAGGGAGAGAGAGCTGAATGTGAGAGATTGAGAGAGAGAGAGAGAGAGAGAGAGAGAGCTTTGAGTGTGTGGAAGAGGGGGAGAGAGAGAGCCGAATGTGTGCGGGTGGGAGATCTGAGAGGGGTCGGTGGTGACGAGAGACCGCACACACACACACACACACACACACACCGCGTTCCCTTTCACACACACTCACCCTAGCAGCGGCATCTGCACTGTCCTTCTTGTGCTTGCTGATGTTGTGCTCCAGCTCTTTGATTTTGAGCTGAGCGTCGTTGTTGTGTTCTCTTAACCGGTTGGCCTCTTCACTCTTCCCCTTGATCTCTCGCTCCTGGGCCAGGATCACCTCTTTCTGCTGGGTCAGCTGCTCCTGCGCTTGCCGCACAGCGTCCTGTGGACACATTTTTCGTCATTCGCTATTGCATCACAAAAATTTTTTTTCCCCCTCCTAGTAAGCGTCTAGTATTCTTGCTTCAATTCATGCCGTTACTGGAAAATAAATAACTTTGGGTTGGTTAGGGCATCACACCACCTGATGTAGATTTGTTTCCTATAATAGCATGCCCCACTGTGTTTTATACTTTACATACTGGCCATTAATACAGCATGGGATGATGAAGCTGTGTATATATGCAAAAATACTCGCATTCAGTTGTTTACTTAATTAACCATTTCTAAGTTATCTCCATAGGAACGGCGTTGAGTAAATCCTGCATAAATGATCTGCGTACTCGTACCTTATTGGCTGCGACCTCGGTGGTCATTGCACTGATCTGGTCCTGTAAGGCTTTCATTGCCTCATCCACAGCCTGAATCTGCTGTTCATAGCCAGCCTGCTCCCGCTTCAGCTCCTCAAGCTCCAAAGCCACAGCGTCAGCCTCCTACACACACACACCAAAGAAATTTGGACATTTTAACATAGTTTATATATTATATAGCAAATTACATAGTACACAGTACAGTATATAACAAAGTCAGAACTAAAAGTAAAGGTTTGTGAAATAACCAGAGTTGGATTGCAAAGCATAGATAGGTTTAAAAAATAAATAAATAAAGAAAAGTGCAGCTGGACGTTGTTGTTAAATTGCTGGATTCGGTTTAAAAACAGTATGAAATATAAAACTAGCTGAATTCTTTGTGATAATGGGGAGATGAATTAAGCAATAGGAAACATGCAGGGGAGAGAATGTGGGCGTATTATTACCACCTGAAGTGACCGCAAGCCTGCTTGTCCTTCAGGCGACTATAAACAAAAAAAACAACAACAGCCCGAACATGTAATCTTCTTGTCCCTGGCTCCTGATTTATCCACGTCTTGATTGGGTGTTTTGTGCTTTCGGTAAGGTGTGGCCAACGAGAATATAAAGTACACCCGAGGTGTCTTTTTCTGTGTTATACAGTTGGAAAGTGTACATGTTCAGTGATACAGATAATTCTCAAACTGATGGTCAGGATTTACAGTGTAGAAGCAAAACAAAAGCTCACTGTACCACAACACATCTGCTAGCACTGCCTTTCACACTATGTTGCTTTTTTTTTTTTAGGACTACGGTACCTGTTGTCTCTCCTTGAGTCTCTTGTTGAAGGCGTCTGCTTTGCTTTTCGCCTGGTTGAGTTTCTGCTGTGCTGCTTTCAGCTCTTTCTCTCTCTCTGCCTCTGCGTTCTTCATCTTGTTCTCCAAGACTTTATACTTTTCCTCCGCCTTCTTCTGCACCTCCTTCGTCTTCTTCAGCGTCTCCTCGCTTTCCTCTGACGCAGGAAATGAAACAGACACTCAAGACACTTCACTCAAAAAAAATAAATAAAAAAAAATAAAAATAAAAAAAATCGATAGCAAACTGAAATCATTTGGCATGGCATGACAAGAATACACTGTATTATTAATGTACATTGTACTATTAAAGTGATGATCAATCAGATGTGCTGATCATTACAACATGCAGGCTTCCACAGATTTGCCAGATTTCCTGTGCAAGTGTGTGTGTGTGTGTGTGTGTGTGTATATTACCAATGGTCCTGCGGAGGTTCTCAAGCTCTTCCTGCTGTTTATGGAAAGAGCTTTGTTGGAGTTTGGTTTCCAGTATCTGAGCTTCTTCAGTTTTCAGGTCCAGCTGCTGCTTCAGATGACGATACCTACCAGAGAAAATTTTTAAAAAATTCATTCTCTCTAACAAAAGTCTCTTTCCTTCTCTGCTGGAGTAATTCGGGTTCCTCAGGGGAGGGGAGGGGAGGGGAGATCATAAAGCCATCAGCTAGCCCACCGAGTAAGTAAAAACTCCAGTGTGCTGCATAGTCATGTGTTCTGGCTGTCAGGAGACCTAACTGACAAGGTGGTAGACTACATAATCAAATAATGTATAGTGAGCTAGTTAAGTACGTTAATACAGACTGAGGGAAACAAACAAGTTTATGATCATATGGCATGAATAGTGTTTGCACCCGTGACAAAACGTCAGCTGGCCAAAGTGTGTGCTATAAGCTGTGGGGTTCTGTTCTCACGCCATACATAAAAAGATATTACTGTGTGTTCAAGTGCTCCTGGGAAGTTCGTTTTTTTTTTTTACGAGTTGGGAAGTCGAATGCGCGTCAGGTGTGTTTTGCTTTTTTATGTTTTTAATCAATTTATGAAGCCACTGTTAACTTTATTGTTACATATTATAGGGTAACTGTACAATGCTATCGTATATTGTGCAGGCAATTAGCTTGTTTTATTGGAAATAAAAAAGCCTGACAAAAAGACACATCACTGCTGAATACAAGCCATTCAATTTCAATAAAGTTACCCTCAACTACAGACGCTGTTTTCTTACTGACACGCCCCCAGCTCAAAGAAAATCCCGAGTTTCCCACTCGTGATTACAGCTTTGTGGTGGCGTTCATGTGCGTTCACAATATCTGCTTGTCCCAGGCTACTGATTTGCACGTATTTTCACTCAGAAAGTGGGATATTTAATGCTTACTTTTCAGCAGTTCCCTTGAGGCTGCCGAGTTCCTTTTCCACGGTAGCGAGCTCTGCCTCCTTGGCCCTTAATTTGTCTTGTACGTCTTTAACCTCCGCCAGCTTAGAAAGCACAGAGGCTGTCTGAGCCCGGGCACCTACGCACAAAGTACACATTTAATGCGTTCCTGTTTTATATCGCTATCTAGAAATACAGTATATTCATTTCACGGTCAATCAGCACCAGTGCTCACCGCCGGTCAGTGTTCCCTGTGGATCGAACACGTCTCCGCCGAGCGTGACGGTTTTGGTGCTGACGCCTTTATCAAAGGCGACTTTCTTGGCGTTGTCCAGAGTATCACACACCAGCGTGGTCCCGAAAACATACTCCATGGCCTTACGCAACTCGGACTCGTAACCCACCAGCGACAGAGCCGTGTGAACGTTATCCTCTCCCACCTGATAAATTAGACCAAAATGTAAAAGGCTGCTGTCAAAAGAACACAATTCAATATCGAACCCCCAGTGAAAACGGTCTTGATCTTGAGGTTTATTACAATTTTTTTAGCGGTGCGGACTACTCCGTCGTCCAGAGTTCGCGCAGAGATCTTGTTCAGGGGGATGATGGTGTATCTGCGTTTCAGGTCACCCTTTTCCAGAAGTTTCTTTCCAGTTACCTGAAAATAATAATTTCGAGATACTTTCGTGGTATGGAACAGAAAGGGGCAACCAAATACAGCGTCACTTATATTAAAATGTATGAGATGAAAAAAAATGTAATAAGTAAATAAATAAACAACAACAACAACAAAAACCAAGCAGGATCAGTCCATTTAGAGCTTACCTCAGTGTCCACCACTACGTTATAGAGTCGTCCCCCTGCCACCACTTCCAGAGCCGTAGCGTTACACACGTCAGTCACTGTGAAGAGGTTTGCCACCAGACCCTTGACTTTACTGCGCTCCCAGTTCTTCTCAGGATCCCTGCAAAATCACAACATATGAATTCAACTCCTATACTGAAAAAAACAAAACAAAACAGCAACTCCAATCATCCCCCATCGTCAGATAAGGAGATAAGATCCCTACTTCTGGGTGCTCATGAGGAAATCCAGTACAGGACACGCAATACAACAGCGACATTCTGATAAATCACGTCACAATACACTTTTCTTCTTATCATTATTATTAATATTTAAATTATTTATTCAAACAACATTTTTAAAAAAAACTGTGACTCTGTGATAAAGATTTTTTTACTGATTTTAAAAAACCCTCCTTATTGATGGTAATATATTTTTGCAGATATTACAACAAAACTACAAAAACAACAAAAAGTAAAAAAAAAAAAAAAAAATTAAATAAAGCACCACTAATTAATTAAATAAAAGCATCCTGAAATTATTTCTTTTTACTTAATTAGTTTTATTGCAATATCTACAGCAAAACTATAAGTAAAAAAAAAAAAAAAAATTTAATAATTATAATAATAAAGCACCATCTAATTAATTAAATAAAGCATTCTAAATTTTTTTTTTTTATTTAAAAGTTTGTTATTAAAAAGCAACACTACAGTTTTGCTAGCAACCCGTACACCATGATCCACATCATGTATCGTAGAAATGTCTTTAAATATCATGTCACATCTCTCACCCCTTTACGTTTACATTTAATGTATCGATTTTGCCATTACGTCCACAAGTACTTACGAGTATTCAAAACGCAGGTTAGGGAACTGCCCCATGAAGGACTCGTATTTTTCACGTAGGTGGTTGACTTCACGAGACAGCTGCCTTTTCTGTTCAATCAAACGCTCCTCTCGGCCGTCTGAGACACAAACGAGCAAGCTTTAGTATTCTGCAAGCGCCAGTTGTTAACTGGTTCAGTGAAGCAGGACATTACAGTAGATGCCATAATTAAAACCTTCGTAGTTGAGTTTATCAAGTTCGGCCTGCAGTTTGTCTCTGCATTTCTGCACAGCCTCAAAGGCGTCCTGGTCTTTCTTATACCCGCTGTCCATCTTCTTCACTTGAGCCTGCTTGCTTTTCAGCTCTTGCTGAGCATGCTTTAGCTTCATTTGAGCCTGAATGAGACACAAAAGCATAAATTATTAATAAAGTATTTATCTGTATACAATTTCCACCTAGGTGTTTTGGTGAAAGCGTTACCTGCTTGGCCTCCGTCTCCGCTTTGCTCATATCGTTCTTGCAGGTCATCATCTGACCCGCCAGCGTGGCCGCTTCACCGTCCTCGTTGGCCGAGAGGCCAGCGGACGCCGCCTTGAAGTGCTGCTGGGCCGCCTCCAGTTCCTCTGCGTCCTTCTGCCCCTCCTCCTGCACAGCTCTCAGTCGCTCCATCGCCTTCGCCACCTCGCCTTCTTTTGCAGACAACACCTTCTTGTCCTTGTGAAAGAAGAGAACGTTGGGTTTAAAACATGGACGGCGAAATCTCGGTGCTAGGCTAGCTATCTAGCTAATGATGGAAAATATGACAATGCAAATCGCAACTCAGATACTGTGACAAAGTGACAAAGGTGAGCTAGTTTAAGAGCCAGTACCTAATACCTAATACATTGGGGGAAACTGAGGAACTGTATCTAAATCAAGCACAAAAAAACCCACAAATGTGACTATACACATTTAAAATCACTGATATTTTACCTCTTCCATGTTTTTGACAAGTTCTTTCCTCTTCTTCGTCTCATCCTTAAGGTTTTGCTTCTTCAGATCGAGAGCACTCTGAGCTTTTGTGTCCACTCGCTGTGCCTCAGCCAGAGTCTCCTCCAGAGCCTTCAGAACACCTGCCACCTCCTACACACACACACACACACACACACACACAGTTACTAACAATTTTGTATAAACCAAACTGTATGATGGACGCACCACATAATCTAAGAGTTAAAAACGTGTTAAGTCACAAAGAAAAACGTAATCGCTTGTAACGTTACGTTCTCTCTAAGGCGAAGTTTCTTTATGGAAGGAGTCTTCGGGTGCGTTACCTTGTCCCTGCTCTTCTCCAGCACTTTAATCTCTTCGCTGAGCTCACGGATGCGGTCAGCGTTCTTCTGCATGCTGTTCTGGAGCTCGCTGATGGAGCTCTGCATCATCTGCAGGTCCTCGGCCGACTTCAGCTTGGTCTCCTCGGCGCACACAAACTGCCACGCCACGTAGAGCCGGCTCAGGTGCTCGATCTCCCGCATCAGCTTCTGGTACTCCAGGTAGGAAGCACGCTCCTGAGGGTGGGAAGAGTTTTGATTTAGCTTGAGTCGCTGTGGAAAATAACGCATCGTATTCCTAAGCCTAATAGGAACAACCGTTCTTAACCTCCTTCAGTTTCTCCATAGCAGGGGTGATCTCCTCATCCAGGATCTACAGTGGTGAGAAAACACACAAGCAATTGAAGTGCAACTCCCAACACACACACACACACACACACACACACACACAAACACAGACAGACCGTTTGAATCTCTTTCAGTTTTGCGTCTTTCTTCTCGATGGTTTTCTGAGCGCTGATCTTCTTGCACTCGTACATCCTGGTACCAGCTGCCTCTTCAATCATGGCCAGAATCTACACCAAGATTAAAGTCAATATTATAAAAATACTTAAATTATGCATTACTCCATTTATTCTAGAATGGACAGACACGACAGATTCATCACCTCACCTCAGGGGGTTTCATATTCAACACTTTGGTGATTCTTCCCTAAAAAAAAAAAAGAGGAAGACACCAGTTCACTACAAAAAAGAAACAAAACAAAACAAACAAACAAAAAAACCTAGTACAAAGCATAAAGCGTCCTTAGTGTTTATAATAACGAGAATAACTGAATATTACCTGCATGATAAGAAAATGGGGATTGTTGACATTCAGCCCAACGGAGCAGAAGAGATCCTGGACACGCATGTTGTTTGCGTTCACGCCGTTGATGAGATACTTATTCCGCCCACCTATAACAACCTGGAACAAAACCGCAGGAGATCAATTCATTTAAGGTCTAGAGTCTTGAGCAGCAGCAGCACTTAAAGCTGCAGCATTTCTAATAGAGCTGTCAGGTTGGGATTTTTTACTTTACGCAAATCTAAGCACTACTTCGTTGTATAATGACTCACAGAAAACGTTCTGCTGTGACGACATTTCCGACACCGACTCTCTGAAAGACCCAAAGTTACATATTGCCGCTTTAAACAAGTTCATCGGTGTAGGAGAAGCTCACCTGTCTAGTGATGGTGATCTCGTCGTGGGTCTCAAACCCCAGTGGGCTCTGTTTCTTGTTCGAGTTGTCGAAAGTGATGGACACTGTGGCTTTAGTGATTCCGGCCAGTCCATTTTTGTAGACCAAATCCTGGAGATTTGACGCTCTTACCTGAAACAGCCCGAAAACACAAAACATCATGAGGATACAGTCAGAAATATCTGTAAAGTCATATTTTAATTTATTAGTCATTTATGGCATTTGGCAGACACCCTTATCCAGAGTGACTTAAATGATCTCATTTATACAAAAATGTACTTCCGGGTTAAGGGCCTTGCTCAGGGGCCCAGCAGTGGCCGCTTGTTGGTGCTGGGATTTGAACTCATGACCTTCTGGTCAGAAGTCCAACGTCTTAACCACTGAGCCACCACTGCCCCGTGCTTACACATGTAATTTCTGTGAGCAACTCGATATACTAGCTTAGCCTCAACATTTAGGTGTTAATTCTTCTTTTGTTTTATATGATGTATGATGTGAAATAAGTGACATTATATTACTATACAGTTCACTAAGATAGCTCTGAGTCCGGACAGTCGCAGGAAGACGCTTGTTAGGTGTTAGCTAGTTAGCTAGCTAGCAAAACAAATGAACGCAGGTTAGCATTTTTAGCCAGTGAGAGGTTTTAGTACCTGGGATAAGTTAGAAATGCCGAGGAGGAAGCAGATAGAGTCGAGGATGTTGGACTTTCCGCTGCCGTTGAGGCCGGTGATGGCGTTAAAAAGTGGGTCAAAGCCGTTAATTTCCGTCCTCTCCGCGTAGGACTTAAAGCCCTCCAAAATGATAGACTTTATATACATTTCGAAACGAGGCCTGGCAAAGCTGCACCGTGTTCCAAAGCAAAGAAACAACAAACCGGCAAATCCGACAGGAGACAGAAACGACTTCGTTACTCGCTTTTAGACAGCGCGTCTCCCCGCGCGAGCTCACAACCCACAACTCAAAAATCGGCGCCAAACAATTCTCCGCCGCCGTTTTTCTTCTTCGGTGGTGTTTCGGCGAGTTGCGTGTTGAACGCGCATACTGCCACCTACCGTATTTTACAAGTAAATGCTCCAGGCAACACGTCCCTCGCTCACTCTTTTACTCCCTCCCTCAGTCACTCACTCTTTTACTCCCTCACCCCCTCACTCAGTCTTTTACTCCCTCACTCTTTTACTCACTCCCTCACCCACTCTTTTACTCCCTCATTCACACAGTAATTCACTCTTTTACTCACTTACTCACTCACTCTTTTCCACCCTCCCACACTCTTACTCCCTAACTCACTCCCTCACTCACTTCTTCACTCACTCACTCTTTTACTCACTCACTCACTCACTCACTCACTCACTCTTTTACTCACTCACTCACTCACTCACTCTTTTACTCCTGCTCTCACTCACTCCCTCCCTCACTTCTTCACTCACTCACTCTTTCACTCCCTCCCTCCCTCCCTCATTATATGACCAAAATCATTTACAGTTTTTTTTGACATGTTACAAAAAAGATACTCTATTTAAAGACAATTATATCAACACACCAATACGTAAAGAAACTAGGCAACAGGTAATCAAAACCTACAGTGGCAATATATTTTATATTTTAGTATTTCATCAGTTTCATTCATTCATTCATCTTCAAATCAAATGTTATGTAACCATGTCATATTACAAATGTGACGGTTAATTTTTAATAATCATCCATGAGACCCCTTCCAAAATTGGTGTACACACACCACTGACTCCTCCTCATCCTCGTCTTCCTCATCCTTCTACTGCTAGTAATAATAATAACAAAAATAATAATTAGAAATTAAATTGGGATTTATGCGATGCCCTTTCATGGATGTCAACAATATGGGAACATGTTTAATGTATGCTTTTTTTAATATGGAGCTCTCAACAATGATACTTTGGAAATATCATAAATGACAATTTTTTATATATATGTGTCTCTGTCCTAAGAGCTTAACTATGCTGAACTATGAACTATTTGAAATTAGGTGTCCAGATATTACGTTTTTAATGTTGTGACTTGTCTAATTTGTCATCAAAATGCTATCAAAATATCTACAAACTCTTTTTTTTTGTCTTTAAAACTAGCATTTCTCTACCGGCAAAATAACAACCAAAATAACAGAAAAAACCTCCAGTGCAACAGTGTTTTAAAATATTTTTTCTTTCAAAATTTATATATCTCGGAATTACTACAATATATACATCAGGAATATCATAATTTTTCATTTCAGGACACAAAGACCTGTGGAAAAGGTGCTGCTCTGATGTGATGATCTATCGTTTTTATTTCCTAACACCATATTAAATGTGCATAGTATCAGGCCATTCTTGGCCAAGGACTAAACATCCATTCTTAGATGCGCGTTAAAACCAACAAGGTATATTTTCTATAACAATCATGGAATTTACAGCATACTGGAAATCTAAATGTAGGAAGCGTGTGGAAGCTTAAGAGGGAACTGACAAAGGAAGGTGTGCATTTGTTTAAGTACAAACTTGTTTCTTGCTGTAATGGTCTTGCCTTTTTTTTTCCAGACAATGCACAATAGATTTATTTAAACATTGTTTCCAAATATATCCAAGATTTTTTTTTTTTACCAAGTACACTTTTATATTAATTAAGTACTCCTGATTTCAAAAGTTTGACTTATTGGCATTAACCTGTACGTCCAAAGTGATGCCATTTTCTAGCACGTGGCTGATTGTGTACTTTTCCAACACACACCTTTAAGGAGGATATCAGTGCTATTTATAATCTTCAGTGTCAAGCCTTTCAGTCTGAGAAATTATAGTAAAGATAGTAAAATCATTGGCATGATTCACTCCACTCAGATCAACAATATACAGTATATTAGTAATTTCCCCGGCGGCCTGAGAAAACCCATCGGAAGACTCTGTGGCTGGATTCAACAGTGTGGCAAACAGCCAAAAAAAAGACAACAAATTAGATTTGGCCAAAATAGGGTTTTGCTATCCGTAACATGCTCTGACACATCTATTTTAAGAAATGATCAATATAATTTACCAAAACAATGTAGAATATTTTTTTGATTCATTTTCTAAGCTTAGGAACCTAGGCTTTCTGGAGATTATGGTAGATATAAGGAGCCAGATTAACAAAAATGGCTGTAGGCTGTAAATAAAGGCGAGTATAAACAGAGACAAAGTTTTCATGGGCATATTTATTATTTGTTATTTATTTATATTTTATTTAATTCATGTTCAAGTAAATGTAAAGGAAAATGTGTTGGTGTGTCTCAGTGGAAGTGGAATTCACTTTCGGCGGTAAGCCAGTCTTTACAATGCTAGAACTTTACTTGAGCTTGAGATATGTGCAAAAGACAACATAGTTCAGTTCAGGAAAGCTTGTCGTTTTCAAAAGTTTATATAGTACAAGGTCAAATTTTCGCCAGCAGGAGCCTTGTCAATCTTCTACCAAAGTTCGCGTTATGATGTCCAGGTTTCATGTGAGATGTCAGGAGCAGGAGTCCAGTGTCTCAAACCCTTCCTAAGGCACAGGACACAAGGAGAGACACACCAGGTTGAAGGCATAGAAGCAGATCCGCATTAGGACCATGCAGTCACCTCTGTTCGAGTATATGGACGTCGGCTTAATGTATGTCCAGTCAAAGTTCCGAAGATGTAGCTCAGTGTGCTGATGTGAGTCACTAAGTGCGACCAGACAGCGGGCCAGGCAGTACTTTGCAGCACAGTTCACTGCTTTCACAGGACGCACCGTGTCGAAGTGCATCAGGAAGCAGGGATCGTCCTATAAGAAAAAAAAAAACACATACAGTAACAGTAACAATCTGTACTTATTTAACAATCTGTATTATATTTTGCTACACTGAACATTGCAAGCCACAAGTGGCATCTACTTAACTTTATCTCTGAAGGAAAAAATCTAGCCTCGACAACTTGGATAATATTTTTAATTAACATGCGATTTATTTTGCAATGAAATTCAGAGTTGACTTTTTTCATTGACACGTTGGTCTAGTTTTGCTAACGGTTTCCTACATTACCCACAATGCCACGTTACTACCTGCTGATAGTGGTGCCAGTGAGATTTAGGCCACACTTCATCTCTAAAAAGAGTGACGCAGCGGCGCTTTAGTTCTTTAGTCTGTCCAACTCTCTGACCTCCTCCCTCTCACGCGCTCAAACAGATCAGCTTCTAAAGCTTCAACTTTTAATGCCATCATGTTAATCATCTTATCGATCGCTAACTAGCCGGTCCAAATCCCTGCGGTAAATCAGCACAACATCATCGTATAGCTGCATTGCATTCTGGAACTTTGAGTCCAGTGTTTGCTGCCTCCATTATGTCTATATTGGATTTCTCATTAATATGACACTGAACTTTGGAAAATGGTGAGTTGGAAAAGAAGCTCTTGTTCCTTTGTTTTTAGGAGCTAACACTGAAACCTGACCGTTATCACATTAGATTGATTAATTATTTTCTTCCACTGAACACCATTGCAACTGCACTAGCAATGTCCTACTGTGATGTCTGTGATGTTTTTTTTCTTTTTTTCTCTGCTCTAACACCTCTGAATCAGTTCATTATCTAATTATCATGCCCTTTATAAGAATTATCAGGCGTGTTAGAAGGAATACTCCATAGAGAACATTGGATAAGGCTGGAGCCACGGATTCAGAAATACAAGAACCTGCCTTAGCCGCTGTTTTGGAAAGGTCAATACGTAATTGTCTTAATTCACTTCATATCACGTATAACAAGTGCTGTAAATATAAATATAAATGCATTTTTAAAAAATATTTTAATCGAGCCTAATTCCTGGAAAACCAGCGGGCAAAGTTGCGGGCCTGTTATAGTTATATTTTATTTTAAATTATATTTATATTTTTGCATGCCCTTTATTAATTATAATAACAAATTAAAATAGAGAATTTTGCACCTTTCCACAGTTTGTAGTTTCATAACCTGGACATATATATGTATGTAAAACATACAAATATAAATGATATAAAATATACCATGATATTGGATTTGCAGGGAAAGTCTACGTATATACAGTGATTTGCCACATTATTTACAAACAAAATAATTAAAGTTAGGATTGCATAAGTATTCACCCCCATTGCTGTGAAACCCCTAAATCACAGAAATCACATAATTATTTGGATGGAGTCCAACTATGTGCAGTTAAACTGATCGCAGTATACATACACCTGTTCCTGGAAGATCCCAGAGTTTGTTGGAAAACATTCCTAAACAAACAGCATCGTGAAGACCAAGAAGCTTTCAACGCAAGTCCAGGACAAAGTTCTGGAAGAGTATCAATCAGGGTTTGGTTATAAAAAGATCCCTTAAAATGTTCTGCAGAGCACCATTAAATAAATTATTTTAAAAAACGGAAAGAACATTTCACAACTGCAACTCTCCCTAGATGAGGCCATCTACCAAACATCAGTGACCAGGTAAAGAGGGCATTAGTCAGAGAACCACTAGAACTAATTCCAAGGTTTCACACAAATGGGGTGAGTACTTACAGACTGTAATCAATTAACATTAAGGTTGGCTACCTAGCTACCCCTTATTTTAAGGTCTGCATATAAAGTAAAAACACATATAGCCAGAGCTTTAACTTTTGATTTTGTCCTTGGTACTTTTTCCATCTTGGCAAAGTTACAACCATAGAATTTGAGATTAAACAAAAATTCATCTGATAACCAGAACTCAATTTAAGTCAATGAGTTCAACTCTGTTTGAGAGGTGTTCGAAGTTCAGTGACTTTGTTTGAGTAGTGTTTGAGTTGGTATTTGTGTTATTTAAGTGGAGCTTGTGTTGTTTGAGTGGTGTGTGAGTAGTGTTTGTATTGTTTAAGTGCTGTTTGAGTTGTTTGAGTTTTGTTTGTGTTGTTTAATTGGTGTTTGAGTTGTTTGAGTGGTGTTTGAGTTGTTTGAGTAGCGTTTGTGTTGTTTAAGTGGTGTTTGAGTTCCATGGGTTGTGTTTCAGTTGTTTGAGTGGTGTTTGAGTTGTCTGTGTGGTCTTTGAGTGGTGTTTGAGTTGTTTGTGTGATGTTTGAGTTGTTTGAGTGGTGTTTGATTTGTTCGCATGGTGATTGAGCGGTGTTTGAGTTGTTTGAGTGGTGTTTGAGTTGTTTGAGTGCTGCTGACCTGTCTAGCATAGACCACTAAGGCATTTACCACTTCTTATGGCTGGAACCAAGCACTCGATTTAAGATACCCAGTCTAGGAAAAGTTTGACTTACTGTGTCAGGGTCCCTCCCATCCAGAATCCTCAGTTCTTCGAGAGCCCACACCTCCGTCCTCACATAGTGGTCTTCCAGTCCAATACGCCGAGATTTCTTACTTTTGGCAGGGCGAGCTTTCTCACACTGCACCACTGAGATCTGGACTTGTTTGCTCTTAGATACTATACACAGAAATACAATGTCAAATATGATCCAGATGTTATTTCCTTCATGTATTGAATTCAAAGTATATATAGGCTAATAAGCAGGGTTGGGAAGGATATGGCTAAATATCTATTTAAATATGTTAGCAGTAAATTAATCAAAAGTAGAGTTTTTTTTTTTTTTTTAATTTAGGCAACATATTCATTATATAATTGGATTAGCAAAAGAGGTTAAATCTAGAACCCTTAAGGTTCTATAGTTTGTCCCTTCATGGTGAACCCTTTTGTGTAGAATACTACAAGAGAGTATTTCTCTATCAAAATAAATGCTATGTACTACAAATGAGATTTATAAAGGTTTAATCACCAAAAAAATATCAAATATATCACATTTTAAATTTTATATCAACAAGCACAAAATGAATGTAGCATTAATGCTTGTAGTTGCCATAATAATAAGCTACAGATATTTTACTGAAATGAGAGAGCCACTGAAATAACTCAAGCAGCAGCGTCATTACATTATGACTCTAAAAATCTGTAATCAAACACAAAAGTAAACATGTAAAGACAAATCCAATATTATTCACATATGCAGTATGTATGCAAACTCAGGGGTCTTACCGGCCACACAGAGGAAATGTCGTCCACTTTTTTCCTCCTCGATCTCTATGAACTCCACCAGTTTCTGTTTTTCTGGTCTGAACAAGACACGCTGCATCTCTTCTTTCAACAGTGATGACATCTCAGAGAAAAAGGGGGAAAAAAAAAAAAAAAGCAGGGCTCAAACAGATGGATATTTAAAATAAATGAATAAATTTGAATGACAAAAGCCAAATTAGGTTTGCTCCAGCTTCAGATAACTGTGTCGTTATTGTCCTGCCTCCTGTGCCTTCTCTCTCCTCTTCTCCCCTCGCCTGAGCTTCATAAGTTATCAAGTAGCATCTTCCCCTTAACCCTCCATTATAAAAGCACCGATTAAAGACCAGTTGCTTTGAGACCACTCAGAATATTTTTTGCGGCGCTATCAACCATAAAGATCCAATTTGTAATCGATTTAGGAATGCATAATTTATGCCTATGAAATTCATTCACACAAGTGCACACCCACTGTTCCACTTCTTAAAAGTGTACACACACAAAGCCAGAGGCATTTATTATTGTTGGGAAAAGATAATCAATAGCTTCCTGTGTGAAGATGTCAGATGCCACTGAACAGATGCCAACTAACTGAGTTTCAGCTGGAAAAAGCACTGTATTAGATTGGTCCTGTTTGTGTAAGGAAAGACAGATGGGTAAAGTGCCATAGGAAACCCTAAGAGATTTGGCCAAAGTGGTTTCACTTTATTTAAAATGGAAGAAAAGCACTCACATACACCAGCAAAGAAGTAACCTTGTGAGGAACAATATCCACATGCGGAATGAACTATGTTTATTGGACTAATCTTTTGAAAGCAAAAGCAAATGAGAGACCTAAGCAGTAAAATAATGTTCTTTATGAAATTATATTTGAGACATCAATAAGGGATTAATAGATTATTCCAATTTCCAAGTGCATAATAAAACATGAAAGTTCCTTAACCTCAGCTATATCACTCCAGTCCATAATTGGTCTCAACCAGAGATACGCACATTTTATTTGTAATTTTTTTTTCCTGCCTGCAGTGTTTTCTGATGAATTTGCTTGGTTCTATTTCCCAAAATATAAACAAACTAGTAGCCTAATTTAAACCACTACAACCCTGACCAGGCAGTTACTAAGGATTCTTTAAATCCATCGCACAGCACCGTATGTTCATGTTGAATGTGGACTTGTTTATCCAACAAGCTTCATATCTGACTGCTTACTTGCACCCGTGTAAAAGTAAAAGCACCTGCGTGAAAGTATGTCTCGTATATGATGTAGAGGGAATTCAAGACATACTAAAAGACATAACATTTGCTACTAAGCCTTTACAGTGGAACTGCTTCATAGAAGTAGAAGAACTTTATGAATGTGACTTCCTATAAGGGGGTGTGGTCAGGATCAAACTGACCTCCTAAGCTTGAGGTAGGAAAAGAGACATCTTTGGCTTTTTTTTGCTTTTCTTTGTAGAAGACATGTAGAAGATGTACTACTGTAACGATATAAACATAAAGTTACTTCAAATCATGTAAATAGGTCTAGAATTTATAATTTAATATTAGGAAATTTGGGATGGCATGGTTCAGGTTAATTGGGATCATCTTAAAAGGATTCTCCAGTGAAGTAAAACACGCTAATATTAAAGTAATCTACTCTTTCCCTCTTATAACCCAACCCTAACTATGATACACCGCAAACTAGAATGGCAGCAAGGAGCCAGGCAGAGAGGCAGAGAGGCAATGAGAGAGAGAAATTACAGACATAAAAATAATTATTAGCCTTTACATAGTGCACTGCGGTCAATTACGTTTAGAGATTGATGTTGAAGTTTATCTTTTAAAAATCCTGTGTTATTTAAAGGAATATAAAAAGTGACTTACTTTTTAGTGCCTTTTAGTGGTTTTCTACTGTGATTTACTTAATCTTTAATTAAATTTAAAAAAAATTCGAATATTGAATTTTAGACTACATATGAATTTGGAAAAGACTGAATTCTGGAAAATATTGATATATCAGACCATCTTAATATGTAGGAAATCATACAATATTAGAAATTGTTGATGATGAATTCAGAGATTTTTTTTCAAATCCTGTACTTAAATTTGATTTATTGATCCTATAAATAGGTATGCTACAAATAAATAAAGTTTTTTAACATTGATGATACATCACAGCAGCCCAGGACAGTGCCCCTCCCTACCAGCAGAGGACCCCGTCTCCAAAATTCTAGTCATTTACTCATTTCCCATTTTCTTCATTTGCTACATTAGCATGTCTTTGAATTGTTCATGCGAAGTCTTGCCATTCTTTTGACTTGTGTAAGTTCTGAGCCTTGTTTCAATGCTTCACTTATCTGTGCCTTGACTAATTTACTACAATCTTTTTGACTACTTTTTTGGATTTTCTTTGTGATTCTGACATTTGATGCCAAACAGAAAGCATGCAGAAAGCTTACATCTTCTTCAGCATTAAAGGAATCGTAATATGTTGTATGCTACAGTACATGAACCTATATTCAGCCCAGTGTTTGGGTGGTTAAAATACCTTCCTAAAATTGGATAATTTTCAGCCAGGTCCACAGTCTTCCTCACCCTTAAAAGTATAAAAGCATAATATGTTGTATAAAATGTCTAATTTTCTAATGTAGACCAATGTTCAGACCACTGTTCAGGGGGTTAAAACATGTTGCGATATCAAAACCTCTGTAAGAAGTGGACTTCCTAAAATTGTCATTTCTAAATCCTGGTCTTTTTCTGTTCCTAGAATCATCAAAAGTCATCTTAACTCTTAAAAATGTCATAATATGTTGTATATTGTCTATTTTCCCCAATATGAACCAATGTTCAGCTTAGTGTTTGAGTTAATGAGGGTTAAAACATGAAAAAATGGACAAAAACCAGTCATGACAGTGAGACATAAAATATTCACAAACTATTCAACAATTATTAGTTTTTCATTTTGTAAAATGTTTGTTGTTGTTGTAGTTGTTGTTGTTGTTGTTGTTTTCTTACCCATGATCAGGGTCATCACTGCCGAGAGAAAAGTGGAACTGACTACCCAGGGCCCCTATAGGTGGAAGAGGCTCTTAAAAGCAGTGGACTAAAAAGGTTGCAATATCAAGAAATGGAAAGGAGGCCTACAGAGACTGCTTTTTCACAGGACCCAGACATTACTTGCATGCAACATTCAGATGGTAGAAAACTAGCTTGACAGATATGCGGGTATTAACAGAATTAAAGGTATTGCCAGCACAGGTATTTTCAGATGACCAGTAAATGTGAGTGTCCGCCTCAGTTTTCCCTTCTTAATATCCTGTGCAGCAGTCAGTAGTTTCTTCTGGCATGTATGATTAAATGCGGATGACATACCATTGTGGAAAAACACAGTTGGCCCGTACGGGGATCGAACCCGCGACCTTGGCGTTATTAGCACCACGCTCTAACCAACTGAGCTAACCGGCCAC